>JAGVSP010001019.1:0-145273 GCA_022494985.1 Micrasema minimum
GGACACAAACGAGGGGCGCAGCACACTTTACTCACTTTGGGTCGAGGGGTTTCGGGAATTGGAATCGGGAGTATTCGGGAGATGGATGATGAGTATCACGAGGGTATAACGAGGATGGATAGAATGAAGAAAGATCAGGATCACGAGAAGGACGGATGTTGCGAGGTCAATGTTGCTGCGCTGAGCGAATATTCGAGACTGAATTTTAGTTGGAAAACAGGTGACAAAAACGGAATGGAATGGGTGAAGGTAGGCAATACATTTTGGGAGGAATTCAAACTACTGATACCAGAGAGTATTAATGATGGCCAAACCACCGGGTGTTTGTGACAACGTCCCCCTCTGTAATTGAGCTTTCTCGCCAGTTGACATAGTTAAAATAATAAAATGAAGCGCAGGCCGAGGACGCGGAGGCCGCGCTGCGCATCGCCACCCGGAGGCTGGCCGCCGTGCAGCAGACCATCGACAACGGTGAGCCATGTCTCCCGCATTCATACAATTTTTATGTATATTATGATTTCGTGTATTTGCTGTAAATATTTAATATGTAAAAGGCACTGAGTGCCGTTTATTTTAAATAAATAAAATAAAATAAAGCATTTATAATACACTTTATAACGTAGGTGTCTAGCAGTGGGTAACTAGACACCTAGACACGGGAGTATTTTCAAGTATGGAATGTCGCTTCTTGTTCGAATTAGATAACTACGGAATGGCTCACTCCGACATTAATAATAATAATAATAAAAAATCTTTATTGAAGGTAAGGAAATAATACATTTTACATTCAATTGGCGGACTTATAGCTTCTAGCTATTTCTTCCAGTCAACCATAATACAAAAAAAATAAATCTAAAAAAAAATATGACAAAAGAAGAAACTAAATAAGATACCCAATATTATATAATAATGTTATGGGTTATCAAAATATTCCTGCATACTGTAATGACAATTGTTTATTAGATAATTTTTTATCATTTTTTTTTAAAAACTCTTATGTCTGCTTGATCTTTAATATATTTTGGCAACTTATTATATACCTTGATTGCCATAAAATAAGGCCCTTTTTTGAACACATGTGTATTTTGTTAGGGGTATCTGTAATTTATTTTTGTTTCTGGTGTTATGATCGTGTATTTTTTCAAGTTTGCAAAAATCATCTGGTCTTGTTTTAACAATGAGACATAGTTCTATAACATATATTCCTGTCAGTGTCAATAATTTTAATTTTTTAAATATAGGCCGGCATGTTTCTAAATATCCTGCCCCTACCATTTTTCGGACACATCTTTTTTGTACAGTAAAGACATCTTTGACATTTGTCGAATTTCATTATCCATGTTTTGTCACGTTACCAATGTTTGTTTCGTGGGCGCAGTGCCGGAGATACTCAGACAGCAGCTGAGCGCGGAGATCAAGAGCCAGGCCCGGCCGAAGCAGCCGTCGCCGCCGCACGACGCCCCCGCGGCGGACCAGCCGCCCAGCGCCCCCGCGCAGGGCTCCAGGGGGGTAAGCCGCACTTCACGCACTATTGCTAGAGATTATCTGGCTGAAAAATGAAATTACCGAACATTGAATTTCTTACAAATTATCGCGGGGTGACAAAGCTAGACGTACAAGCGGAACACCAGTGAATCTACATCATGTTTCGAGAAAATTGTGTATGAAATTGAATTTTTTTTTTCTAATTTTTTGCAAATTTTTATCAAATATCATGTATTTAGTCAAATTAATATTATCCATAAAGAAAACAATAGAAAAAAACGCATTTTCTTAAGAATTTTTGCAATTTTTATTACCTGATACTTATTTTTTTATTATTATATTTATTTAGTACTATATAATTTTTACCTACACTTATATTTTTTACATTTAACCCTAAATAACTTTACATTTTGTTCATTTCTTATTTCATCTGGAATCTCCTCATACATTTTAATGCCCTTATACATTAGACAATTGGGTTCTTTCCGATTTTCTATTTTTTATTTTAAAAATTGATTGAAAAATAATAATATCAAAGGAATTTTTTTAATTTTTACGATGTCATATGATTTTTTTCTAGCGCTTTTTCAAATCGCTCGCAAAATCTTCCATTTGGCGCGTATGCGGTGTGACGTCACATCAATATGAGCGCTCACTTCGTAATGAATTTCCCGCCTTTTATAATGGACGGGTATGACGTCATTAGCCAATAACGGGCGTTAAAAGTCACTCGTAATTTCGTGTTTTAAAACATAAATTTATAAATGAAAACAACATTTTTGATCATTGTGTTTTATATCGTTGGAATTGTAAAAATATGCTTTAAATATTTATAACGTTTTCAAGGATATTCATGCTATCGGGAACAACCCTATTCTGTGACATAGCTTTTCTTTTCTTTTCTAATCTTATATTTTTTTAACCTCTTGTTGCATATTTATGAAAAAATTTGTTTTGCAAATATATTGGGATTATCCCTTTAACAATTTCGTTAATTTCATTAGCAACATTATATTTAATTCTTTGGTCTACGGACATAATATTCAAAAGTTTTAATAATTTTTCAAGCAAAATTAAAAAGTCATATTACACATTCGACTTCAAATATGATGTAGATTCACCAGTTTTCGGGTTGTACTAGGAGTTTTGTTACTCTCCATGTATTAGCGGACAGCGCGGGCTGACGGTGGAGTCTGTTTCCAGGGCGGCGAGCAGTGCATGGTGACCATCAAGCGGGTCATGATGCCGGACAAGGGGGCCCCTAGCGTGACCATCACCCCCCGGGGCTCCGACAAGCCCATCTACTTCTTCCAGCAGGATGGGGGTACGCTCTCTCACTACACCATTATACAGGGTTATTTTTTAGTCAGTCAAAAAAACCCCGAACTCAGTATCGTTAATAGAACCCATTTCAATAAAAAAACATTTCCTTTTTATTTTTACCATTTATTATTTTTATATTATTGATATCTCAACAGAGACGGAGAAACTCTGGAAACGAATGTGGGTTATCTAGGCGTTTACGGGGCTTATGACCTGTAATAATACATCAAGTGGCCACTTAACCCAGCCAATGACAGGTCGTAAGCCCTGTAAACGCCTAGATAACCCACATTCGTTTCCAGAGTTTCTCTGTCTCTAATGAGATATCAATAATATCTGATATCAGCCCAGCATGGGTATAATCCAGTAATTTGTCTACAAGTATTTGTATTCATTTCAAAATGTTGTTATATTTTTTATTCATAAATTTTTTACAAATTACGCACACCCTATTCACAGCCGGTCATCTGAGTTCATGCGAGCGGCGCATAAGGGTAAGTGCGACCGGGAGTGTGCGCGCGGGCGGGGGGCGACGCTCCGCTTAGGGGTGACCAAGTCTTTATTCTGAGGAATCATTTGGGTGCACTTTTTCTTTTTTTTTTTTTGAGAAAGTACATGTTTTTTTATTGAAATGGGTTCTATTAACGATACTGAATTCAGGGTTTTTTTTTTTCAACTGACTAAAAATTAACCCAGTTATACTAACAAAAAATATTACAAAAAACATTAAAGCCTTTGCTATAAATAAAGATGAGGTAGAATTCTTTCAAATTAAGGGATATGGATATTCAAGCGTTTACAGGGCTTATGACCTGTCATTGGCTGGGTTAAGTGACCTCTTTATGTACTACAACATTCCGCATTCCGCTTATTAGCGAATATCCACACCAGGTAAAAATTTTTTTTTTGTATATATGTTACGTTATACATAAAGTGGCCGATCATCTTACCTTCGTGGGATAAAATCATCAGCAGTGCCCTATGCACCATCGAAGGGAATGTAGTCGTTGTCGTAACTTGTCTTAATTCCAGCCGCCAGCCGGGAGCCGAAGCACGAAGCGAGAAGAGAGGAGAGCGAAAAGAAGGCGGCGCCGTCGTGGGAGTCCACGCTCGCCCAGCTCAACGCCCTGTCGCAGGCCAAGAAGAAGCCCAAGGAGAAGGTAATAGGCCAACCTGTATTTAAAAATCTTTGAAGGTAACAATGAAAGCCCCACCCTTTCCCTAGACTGCTTTAAAGACTATTGAGTCTTTTTTCAGTACAGCCAACTCTACCGATTTTTTCAACAAGCTAAACCGCGATTTAAGATTGTTAGTGTGATAAAAATACGGATGAATTTACGTTATGTACGCGAACAAATGCTTTCATTGCCCCTACCACTGTCTCGGCTTATGTATTATAATTGTCATTGTTTCCATCATTCCGCTTATTAGCGATATCCACACCAGGTAACATTTTTGATTTTGTATTTACGCTACGATCAAGAATCATCCACCAGCGAGTTGAACGCGCCATCTAAGCATTGATATTAAAGTTAAGTATTTTATCGGCCAATATTTATTAGTAATTACAACCACCCGTGTGGAGACCGGTATCCCGCCTCACCATGCCCCCCATCCCAGACATTAACCCGTGCATCCGCGGGTCAGGGTTCTCAACGGAGGGGAATTAGGGAAAAGAGGGAAGGGACAGAATGCATGTATGCATCTATCTGGCCGACACTGTTTCATACGTCCCCTGCCGTACCTTATCACAAACCCTATCCAAAGACCATCCTATCCTATCCATCTTTGAAGGTAGTGCATACCACAACTAATAACATGTTTTTTAACAGGCTTCGAGAACGGAAGCCAAGCCCGAACCGCCGAAGCAGCCGTCCTCGAGAAGCCCGTCTCCACCAACTCGTCCACCCCTGCAGTCCCGCTCGGCGAGCAGCGTGTCCGAGCCGAGCTACGACCGAGCTGGACAGCAGGCGGGCAGCGCAAGCTGCGCGGAGCGCGAGCTGCGCGAGACGGAGCGCATCCAGCGCGAGATGGAGGAAAGGCCGCGCGGCGCATGCAGCGGGAGCGGGCTGGCAAGGGACAGGCCGGCCCCCCAGGGCCAGCAAGCAGGTCCGTTACAAAACATTACTTTAACCAATTCCAAGCGTTTATTTAACTTTTTGACAGCTCGATTTAGTTATCGATTAGGTGTCCTAATGCGTTACCGAATCGATTTCTCACTAAAAAATCTATTTTATTTATTTATTTAATTTACCGAAATTAAAATTACATTATTTATTCATTTATTACATGAAAAATAATACAAAATAAAGAAATACATTTGTCCTGAATTTTAAAATTATTATAATATTTGGCGTTATAATTTTTAATTATAATTTACGAGGCCTGAAAATACAAGGAGACACGTCACACAATTCAGACGTTCTAATCCCACTCCACACAGCTTTGTTTCCTGCTTTCTGGCACAGTTATTTCCGACTGTTTGAAAGCAAACCGAAATTGAAATATTTGAGAAGAGCTCAAATGTTTCTCGTATTTTTTTTTTTTTTTGTATTTTTTTAACCACCTCAACAGGCTAGGAGGCCCAATTACAGAGGGGAACAACGTCACAAACACCCAGGCTTGAGAAAAATCACAAATTTTTTGAGTTCTCACCGGGAATCGAACCCGGAACTCCGTATCTTGAGTCCAGCGTCTTAGCCATTACGCTACGGAGGCCGTCTATGAAGAAGTTTTAATCAATTTAACACATTTATATTTTATTTTTGCTCAACATTTTTGTAGTTTATAAACAAACCCAGACGTTTAAAGCAGAGTTTATATTACGAAAGCGCTGTCGTAAAATATTTTTTTTAACAGTCTTTATTCAATAAAAAATATTACAAAAAATACATAATTTCTTTGCAAAAGAAACTTTAAATACAGTCCCGAAAAACTCCTTAATTGGAGTTTGTCATCGGGTGCACTGGAGCTACAGAAAACCCTAATATGCATAGGACCATTTTATTGACGTAATTTCTGTGTCGCGACAAACAAAGAAAAAAACAAACAGGTTTTAATTTAAATCACACTTGATATTATCCTCGTTGCATAATTTGTTAATTAAAAAAAACATCGGAAGCCTCCGTAGCGTAATGGCTAAGACGCTGGACCTGCGGTATGGAGGTTCCGGGTTCAATTCCCGGTGAGAATACAAAAAGAAAAAAATTATTTACTTTTCCGTATAGATTCTCCGTTTAAATATCGTAAATTGGGTTGTTTCTGATAGCATGAATATCCCTTGAAACCGTGAAATATATTTAAGTATATTTTTTACAATTCCAACGATATAAAACACAATGATCAAAAATGTTGTTTTCATTTATAAATTTATGTTTTAAAAACACGAAATTACGAGTGACTTTTAACACCCGTTATTGGCTAATGACGTCATACCCGTCCATTATAAAAGGCGGGAAATTCATTACGAAGTCAGCGCCCATATTGATGTGACGTCACACCGCATGCGCGCCAAATGGAGGATTTTGCGAGCGATTTGAAAAAGCGCTATTTCAAACCGCGCTAGAAAATTCATATGACATCGTAAACATTAAAAAAAAATTCCCTTGATATTGTTATTTTTCAATCAATTTTTTTTAAATAAAAAAATAGAAAATCGGAAAGAACCCAATTAAACATACTTGTCCTTCCTAACATTGCCTGCAGGTTGTCGACAAGCCGGCCACCAGGGCGGCTGCGGATAAGCCGGCCAGCAAGGGCGCGGACCGGCCGTCCGTCAAGGCGGCGGACAAGCCGGCCGTCAAGGGGGCGGACAAGCCGGCCGTCAAGGGGACGGACAAGCCGGCCGTCAAGGGAACGGACAGGCCGGCCGTCAAGGGAGCGGACAAGCCGCAGCAGAAGAAGAAGAAAGAGACGGAAGAGATTGTCGTGTCGATGGTTCAGCTTAAGAACGCGGTTAAGAAAGCATTCGAGACTTGCGATGACAAAAATAAGAAGAAACCAACGGAAGCCAAGCAGACTAATAAAAAGGTTCGTTTTGTCTGTCTTGTCTGTTTTATTTTTAATTTTGGTCTACCAATACATCTGAAGTGTACAAGGGCTTATAAACAGTATCTTCCAACCAACCCTTAGTTATTTTAGTGATAATTATCTACATAGTCCATTATGAAAGCAATGAGCATGATTTGATTGTGACGCGACTATCCATCATAGCGGGGGAAAATGTGGTGTGGTGTCTGCCCTCACCATGCAGGTGGTCGCCAGTGTGCTCCGAGCAGTCTGAGTGGAAAGACGTACCTGTGAAGTGTGTTTTTCGACTTTGTAACACGGCGCGGATGGAGCGTTAGCTTGAACAGCAATACGCAACCAATGCCCCCAGCCACACGGTCTTCATCATCACCAAATTCCTGACCCGGAGCAACACTCCGGTGGTCCCGCAGCCCCCTTACAGTCCCGACTTGGTTCCGTGGGACCTTTTTTTTTGTTTCCCCGACTGAAGAGTGAAAGGTAAACATTGGGAGTCCGTGGAAACGATCCAAAATCAAGTCACTACGTTGTTAAGAGACATTCCCGTCGAGGAGTTCCAGGCATGGCAGACACGTCTCCGCAAGTGTATTCATGCGGGGGGAGAGTATTTTGAAGAATATTAAGAATTTTTACCGTTACAATGAATAAATCCATTTTTCCCAGAAAATGCTCATTACTTTCATAATGGACCCTGTATTGTGGGAGTATTGGTGGGAAGATAAAGCTTATTACATTGCATTATTTACAAGATGAGTACACTGAAATATGACATCGGGAAATGGGATAGAGGAAGGAAGGAAAGGGATAGGGAAGAGGACGAATGAAGGATGTTTCGAAGCTTTGAGGAGAGGCAGTAATCTTTGTTTTGGGCATTTACAGGGCGAGGGCGCGGAGGCCAAGGCGAAGCCGCGCCAGCAGCAGCAGCAGCAGGCGCCCGCGAAGAAGGAGCCGGCTGCCGGATTGAAGGTGCTCGGAGCAAAGGGCACACTGAAGCAGACGGCTCCTAGCGGTAAGGAGGTTATAATAGGGAGATTAATTAGAGTGGAGGCCACTCCATTGTGTCCTGACACTCTGTCCTCCATTCATGCATGAGTTCACCAAGAGAATTCAGTAGAAGGAGTTTTCCAACAATTTCTGTTCAAAGTATTAAAATCTATGTTTGACTAATCAGCTAACAAATTTAATTAGTATAAGAGTGCCTGGTCGAGATACCCGTAGTAATGCACTATTTTACTGCAGCCAATCATCGACCAATAGGGTTCTTCCCGATAACATGAATAAATAATAAATATAAATATTTAAAGTATATTTTTGCAATTCCAACGATATAAAACACAACGATCAAAAATTTTGTTTTCATTTATAAATTTATGTTTTAAAAACACGAAATTACGAGTGACTTTTAACGCCCGTTATTGGCTAATGACGTCATACCCGTCTACCGTGGAAGCCGTGAAATTCATTCCGTAGTGAGCGCCTATATTGCTGTGATGTCACACCGCATGCGCGCTAAATGGAGGATTTTGCTAGCGATTTGAAAAAGCGGTATTTCAAACTGCGCTAAAAAATTCATATGACATCGTAAAAAAAATTACAAAATTCCCTTGATATTGTAATTTTTCAATCTTTTTTTTTAAAATAAAAAATCGGGAAGAACCCAATTACAGTGCTAACTTGACAGTTGTCAACTAACAAATGTAATTAGTATACGAGTGCCTGGTCGAGTTACCCGTAGTAATGCACTATTTTACTGTAGCCAATCATCGACCAATTACAGTGGTAACTCACCGATACGAAGAATGCACGCACTGGCTAACAAGTATACTAACAATATTGATGTTTTCAACACAAATCTAGTGCATTTTAGTGAACAGTGTCTGGATGCCATCTCTGGCGGTAATGAATAGCTACCTACTGTGTAATCATTTAAAATGTCTATGTAAAACCCCTATGGGCGTAAAAACAATCAAATTAAAATAAATACTTAGTATTAATTTGACTTAACTTTGACACTTCTTTGAAATTTCAAGTTCTCGTACTTGATCGAATCCATCCAGACACACTTGCATTTTAACTTTTAGACGTCTTTAGACTTCTTTCATCACTCATTCGCTCCACACGACCGTACCGCCGTAATAGCCGCGTGCTGATGGTGAATTTTTGTTGCAGGCAAGAAGGCCGCCCTGCCGAACGGTCCCCCGCCCACCAACACGCACGTGCGCAGCGCCCCCGCGCGGCCCGTCCCTGCGCCGCCCTACCACCTCAACTCGGACATCACCATCGAGCTGGCCGACGGCAGCGCCGGCAAGGTAAGTGAGCTCCTGATGTCCTTACTTGAACAGGGAATAACGCTCTTCATGAGCTGTACGACCATCTGAAATAAGTGATCTCCGGGTACATTGAACACTGAAATATTTTATTATTATTATTATTATTATGATATAATAATAGGCAGGTTGGCAGGTTGCTGGTGTGGCAGCCTATATCTCTTGTACTGCTTCTTGTCTGCCTCTGCATCTAAACGGTTCTTGAACTGGTTGACCGTAGCGCGGTGAACAACCACCCTACTAGGAAGTTTCCCTTGGGGTTGAGGTGGAACTGGGGAGGATAGAGCTTCCAGTTGTGGCCCCCGTAGATTGGTGTTGGGATTCAGTTTATACATCTCGTGCAAGGGACAGTCATAGTAATCCTTTAGTATCTTGTAACTTTCAATTAGATCCCTCTCTTCCGTCGCTCTTCCAATGATGTAAGTCCTAGTGCTATTAATCTACCGTGATATGGCATATTTTTCAATAATTTGGGGATTTTTGTAGCATATCTTTGGACTTTTTCCAGTAGTTCGATGTCTTTAATGAAGTAGGGACTCCATACTTGATATCCATGTTCCAATAGTGGTCTTATATATGTCTTGTATATTTTAAGGAATGTTTCTGGATTCATGTTTTGGAATGCCTTTTTAATCAGCTTTTTATGCTTTAATTGTTTTTTTTGTGTTTCAGAGGAACACAGAGCCGCGTGCCGGCAGCCCGGCGCCCTGCAGCATCATGGAGCAGCTGCGCAGCGGCGTGCAGGTGGCCGACCTCAAGCTCCCGCCCGGCATCACGCTGACCTGGGTGGACCCCGCCAAGCCGCGCCCGCCTGACGCGCGCCCCAAAACCGCCATCGTGAGTGACCCTCGTTTACCGGCCCCGAAAAGGACCGTTGGTTCAATCCCCAGCAGTTCTAGTCTCTATGAGCCCTAGTTTGCCGGCCTCGAAAAGGACCACTAGTTCAATTCCCAGCAGTTCTAGGCTCTATGAGCCCTCGTTTGCCAGCCTCGAAAAGGACCACTAGTTCAATCCCCAGTAGTTCTAGTCTCTATGAGCCCTCGTTTGCCAGCCTCGAAAAGGACCACTAGTTCAATCCCCAGTAGTTCTAGTCTCTATGAGCCTTAGTTTGCCGGCCCCGAAAAGGACCGTTGGTTCAATCCCCAGCAGTTCTAGTCTCTATGAGCCCTAGTTTTTGCCGGCCCCGAAAAGGACCGTTTGGTTCCCCAGCAGTTCTAGTCTCTATGAGCCCTAGTTTGCCGGCCCCGAAAAGGACCACTATTCCAATCCCCAAAAGTTTCCCATTGCTTCTTTCATATTATAAAGAAATATGCCCTAAGAGAAAGTTTGCACCTTTTCATGCATGGCACAGAGCTACAATAACATGTAACATAACTTACTCTGTTTTGCCACAATTTCCAAGAGATTTCCGAGTGTTTTATAGAAGCCATGTACTGAATGGATTTGTTTTTTGTCTGCTCCAGCCCACGGTGCAGCTGAGCAGCGTGGCGCCCGAGTGCCGGCCCTCGCCCCCCGTGGTGGCGCCCCCCGCCCTCATCATGTGGACACGGCCAAGCTGCAAGCCAACAGAGGTATACATCAAACATTTAAGTATGTCCAAACAGTTCTAGACAAAAGGTGGATTTTATCCAAGAAGGGCTTGCATTCTAAACATTCAGAGACAAGATGTTTGGAAGGGGAATATAGATAAAGGTGGATCCATCAAGGGGATTTTTATCCAAGATCCAAGGGGCTTGCATTCAATCACAATAAACATTCAGAGACAAGATGTTTGGAAGGGAATATAGATATTTTAGTGTTACCTTGGGGGGTAGTAGATTTAGCCAGTGAATGGATCCATCAAGAGTATTTATTAAAAAACCTATTAAATAAGGGGATACGCCTTAAGCATATTTATGGTGACAAATTTTACTAGAATCTTCAAGTTTCTTGGAATGGGGCACCCTAATGAGGACCCAACTAATTATCAAAAACATTATATTTTAATGCACACAGAGCTATGTAGGTAAATTGACATTAATTTCTCAGTACATCAAGAGTGCGGAAACAAGTATTTGAAGTGTTTATGTTGTATTGTGGTACGTGTGCGGAGTGTGGTGCAAGTGTTGGGAAGCAGGTTCTGAATATTTAAGTGCAGGAGACAATACAATTTGGTTATCATTATAGCAAATTAGCGTTACTCGGCTTCTGCTGCTTTTATATTTTATTTGGGATTTTTCTTTTTATTTATAGTATTTCCAAATTTACAGCTATAACAATGCAATATACAATAACAAGTAATAAATCTGCAGCCAATTACAAAAATCCACTGATAATGTTATTCTTTTTATGATAATTAGTGATGAATGAAAAGTAATGTTTGTGGCTATCGTGAGTGTGAGTGTGGGTGAGGGTGTGTGTATCTGTGAGTCATACATACAAAATATGGAAAGAAGGAAAGGGAGGCAGGAGAGGCTTTGAGAAAGAAAAAACAGAGAACAAAAATATTTTATAAAAATGGTAAATCTAGTGATCCACACCATCAATGTACCAGCACACCTTTTTACTACCCACAACACAAGTGATAGCGTATTGTTGACAGTGCATAGCGTTGGCGATCGATGGTATGATATTTATATTACCTATTCCATGTGAGTATTAACATACATCATTCAACAAACAGGGATTGTAAACAGTAGGCTTGTTGAATAAATACTTACGATTAATTATTTACCTAATTTCTTGCTTATGTCTGTTTTTATCGATTTAGTGCTTTTCCCAAATATGTCACCCAACACTTAATTTAAATTTTTTCATTGTATTTTAGACAAACCCCAACCGCCGCAACAGCCCGCCGACCAGAACCGCTCCAAGCTGAAAAAATCGAAGAAAAAATCCAAAAAACCTCCCAACGCCCAACAGCCCGAGACGAGCGTGCACAACCGGCCGCGCGAGGAGCCTCGCATGGTCACCCTCCGCAACCCCATGTTCCACCCCCCCCGCCGCCCAGCCCCAGGCCATCCGGATACCGGACCCGATACCCATGCCGCCCAACCAGTGCCAGGCCACCATCACGCCCACCTCCAACGGCATGTTCACCATCCGGAACCCTCTCATGTCCATGGTGCACCAGCAGAACATGATGGCCATGGGCGAGCAGCCGGCCCCCGTGGTCCTCACCTCGCCCGACCCGGCCAGGGAGGTCACGGGCAGGATGGCGGAGCTGGGCATCACGGCCGACAAGCCCGCCGCGGGCCTGCTGGCGAGCTTCGCGCCCAACAGGGACCGCGGCTACTCGCTGTTCAGCACGGACGGGGCGCGCGAGGCGCCGGCCGCCAGCCCCGCGCTGGAGCGCCGGGGCGCGCGCGCCCGGAGCCCGTCGGCACGCCCCGGAAGACGGAGGAGGACGACGCCGGGTTCTACACCCCGTTTGGGAACCCGGAACCGGACAAGCGGTTCGGGTCCTTGTTGTTCCAGCAGCACGTCAGGGAAGAACAGGTGACAATTTCTCATTCAATCCCTAAACCCCTAAATTACGTTTTTCAAAAGACCCTATTACTTATGGTTGCTTATTCTATATTATATTTATGCTATATTCATGATAATGAGAATGTCCGTAAGAAAATCAGTATATTGTCTGTAGAATTAACTTTAAAAACACGTAATAATAAGTAATAAATGTTCGTAGAAGCAAAAAAAAACAAAACTGTCTTTAAAATTAACCTAAAAACTTTGAGTCTTATAAAAAATAAGATGCAAATGGCGGGAAAAGGTAAATTGCGAGGACATACCTAACCTAACCTAACTTAACCCAACCGACAATAATATACAGGGTTAATTTTTAGTCAGTTAACAAAAAAAAACCCCGAATTCAGTATCGTTAATAGAACCCATTTCAATAAAAAAAAAACATGTACTTTTTATTTTTACGATTTATTATTTTTATTCCTAATAATTTTTACAAATTACGCACACCCTACTCACAGCTGGTCATCTGAGTTCATTGAGTTCATGCGCAGCGCAGTTTTACAGTTCACATTTAGAAGCTAATACAATGAAAATGCAATGAACTTAACTAATTAAACTACGATTAAAAATGAATGATGGAAAAGAAATGTGAATCTAGTTTGCCACAATTTGGCGGCAAGAAATGCTCAGAAAAAACGACGTCTTGTCACGCAATATTTCTCTCTGTTGTCCGAGCGTGTTCGGTGCCGCTCGGCTCGTCCGTTCGTCTCGCGTCGCCCGCGTGACGACATTTCTTCCGCCACAGTTCAATAAAATGCAATGATGTAAGTCGTAGTGCTTTTAATCTACCGTGATATGGCATTGAGGATTTTTGTAGCGTATCTTTGCACTTCTTCCAGTAGTTCGATGTCTCTAGTGAAGTAGGGACTCCATATTCCAATAGTGGTCTTATATAATATGAGATATTATTGATATCTCAACAGAGACAGAGAAACTCTGGAAACGAATGTGGGTTATCTAGGCGTTTACAGGGCTTATGACCTGTCATTGGCTGGGTTAAGTGGCCACTTGATGTATTACAACATTCCCCATTCCGCCCATCATCTGACAACCATGTATGACAAATTTTTGAAACTTGTATATATGTTGAGTTTGTACAGAAGAATCCACACGCGAGTTGTGTTTTCGACAGATTTTAATATTCTTTCTCTATAGTGACATCTATTGAGAATATTGTTAAAGCATTTTTTTGGGCGATCTACTTTATTGGTGTAAGTAAGGTTCGAATCCGAACTTGATTACTTACTAGCAGACGTCTGAAGGTGTCTCTTCAATTTATTTTTTTTTCCCTATAGTGACATCTGTTGAGAGAATAGATAAGCATTTTTTGGGGCAATCTAACTTTATTGTCACGTATATTTTTCTTCCTTGCAGGTGTATCCTGAGGCTAAGCAGAACGTCTGGTCTCCCGTCACAGAGAACCAGGACATGTCCCGGAACCCCATGCAGTACTATCCAAAAATGGTATACTTATCTTATTTTAAACCCTGATTGGTTTGTCCATATGAACGTAGTCCTCGATTCGTCCTTGGAATTTAGAAGCGTGTGAGCACCGTCCTATTTTCTTGATATTATATTTGTCAATTACATTGTTTTTTTTATTTTCTATTATTATATTTATTTAGTTATACAGGGTGTAACAAAACTCGATGCAAAACCAGTGAATTTACTTCATATTTGGAGTCGATTTTGTAGAATATATTTTTTTTATTTGACCCTTAAGCCCGCTATATACGGGACAGTTTTCTGCGCAGTTTTCTATGCAGTCTGAAAACGGTCCCGTATACAACGAAAACTGTTTAAAAAACTGCGTGCTTATGTCAGATTTAAGCTGACATGACAGTTAATGTTTTTTATGTAAACGTTTAAGTAGACATTGGTTTATTGTATGCTTTTAAATACGTAAAATACCAATAACATATTTACATTATTAGCTAAATATACAATTTCCTGAGAGCAAACATACGATAATAACTTACAATCGCGTTTCAAAAATACACATATTTAGCGTGTCTTTTGACAGAAGTTTGACAGACTGCACAGTTTTCTGAACAAGAAACTGTGTAGTTTTCTGAACAAGAAACTGTCCCGCATACAGCGGGCATTAGTTTTCGAGAAAATTGAGTACGAAGTTGTATTTTTTTTTTCGTGAAATTCTTTCAAATTGTTATTTCATATCATCTACCTAATCATGTTTATACTATCTAAAAAGATAACTAAGTCAAATACCGAATTTGTAATAATAATAAAAGCAATTGAAATAATTAAGTTTTTACACTATTTGTCACTCAAGGGTTTGCTAAACATATGTTTTTGTGTGGTGAGTGGGGATGTCGATTTTTTTTTCGAACTTTTTTTGCAAATTGCTATCAAATATCATGTATTTAGTCAAATTAATACTATCCATAATGAAAACAAAATTAAAAAAAAACGCTTTTCAATAAGAATTTAAGCAATTTTACTTAATCTCATACTTATGAAAACTTTTGTGACAAGAAAAGAAAAAACTTTTTTTCAACCTCAGATTAAAGATCATATTACACAATCTTCTTTAAATATGATGTAGATTCATCACTTTTCGGGTTGTACTACGAGTTTTGTTTCACCATGTATTTTCACAAATATCTTCTTTTGACTTGATTCCTATTTTCCAGCGCAAGCCGTTTAGGTTTAGTGGAAAATTGTATTCACAAATTGAATTATGTGTTAACATGGTTAGATTGCGCAGATTTTTTTTCATCAAAATAAGAAAAATCATAATTAAACCTTTCTTTGTGCCAATTTTCAGAAAGAAACTGAATCGTAAGACTGATCATCCTACCTTCATGTAATAAAATTATCAAGATACACTGCACATGGTATACCGACGCAGTGCCCTATGCACCATTGGGTGCGGATAAGGGAAAGTTGTAGTAGTAATGCATTAAAACTTGTCGGTTATTCCAGGATCCAAACCTGCAGCAGAACGCCGTGGAGATCAGCATCGTGCCGGGCGACCAGAAGCCGAGCATGCTCCCCGCCGGCCAGCAGTACCGGCAGGCCGCCCAGCCGGCGCCCTACCAGCAGAAGCCCAACTGGAACCCGGCCTACCCGTACCAGGAGCTGCCGTACAACGCCCTCTACTACCAGTACAGCCAGCCGACGCCGGTCCAGCGGTCCAGCCACTCGTCCTCCTCCAGCGGGCTGGTGAGCGGCGCCACCTCGGTCTACGACTCGGTGTCCAACTCCAGCTCCAACTCGCCGGCGGAGGCCCCGTGCGGCCAGGACGCGGAGGCCTCCGGCCTGCTGCGGGGCTCGCCGGAGGGCCGCGGCTACGGGGACTTCTCGCCGTTCGTGATCGGCAGGTCCAGCTGCTACGGCCAGATGTACCAGGGCGACGCCCTGAGCCGCAAGCGGGCGCCGGAGCACCCCGCCTACAACAGCGCCGGCTATCAAGGCAAGTCTTGCTCATTTATTTATTTATTTATATTTTTAATGTTATACACACAGTGCTATGTTTGGTACAAATTAACAAAGAATTTTCAAATTGAGGGTAACATATAGAACATAACACCAATTACGTGGACAACACAATGTACAAGACAAATTTCTAATGACGTGAAGTGAGCAAACAGTGGTTATGTTATGTGATGTGTATGTGTGTGAAGTGTGGTGTATGTGTTCTGGAAATCTGAATATTTAAACGCGGGAGAGGATAAGGAGAAGATGTCATTTTCAGACAATTTCATTCAACCACACAAAAGCGGTTTTTTAAAAAAATTTGTTTGTATAATCCACTTTTGTGTGGTCCGCCTATAGACAGAGCTATGCATTAGAGGATTAAAGACTAGGTATTGAATCTTTTAAGTCCAGCCAACTCTACCGATTTTTTCAACAAGCTAAACCGCGATTTTAAGATTGTCAGTGTAATAAAAATACAGATGAATTCACGTTATGTACGCGAACAAATGCTTTCATTGCCCCTACCACTGTCTCGGCTTATGTATTATAATTGTCATTGTTTCCATCACCCAAACCAACCAGAGTCGGCCCAAATTAACAGTGGTAGGGAATCGTTAGTTACTACCCTGATCATTATTTATTTGTAAGTACTACCATCAATTTAGAAGGGTAGTCTACCATTAATTTAGAAGGGTTTAGGGAAAAGAGGGGAGGGGGACAGAATGCATGTATGCATCTCACACTATCATCCTATTTTGCAGACACTATTTCATACGTCCCCTGCCGTACCTTATCACAGTACCCATGCAAAGACCATCCTATCCATACAAAACAAGACAATATTGATGGGATGATGAATTGAGACTTCCTCGCACGTATACACAAACAAACCGGGACAGGCCAGCGCACGCCAAGGCCCGCGGGGACTACCCCACTAGGCAATCTATTAGTTCTAGATACTTACGTGCTTATTATTGTCCGCTTTCCTCAGGATGGGAAGGCGAGAGGGGCCAGTGGGCGGGGGACCCGGGCTGCCCGGCGCCCCGGAGCCCCGCGGGGTGGGCGTGATAGGCAGCCACCGCGTCCACAACGGCAAAGAGAAGCAGTACTACCAAGGTGGGTACGGACTATCACTCAATCCAAACTATCTCCAAAAATACACTGCCATATAATATTGTTCTCTTTTTTAAATCTATGAAATACCTCACTGTTCGTAGTTAAGGAGTAATGAGCATCGGCTTTGTGATTACAGGGGAAAGTAGGAGCGTGTTCGCCCCGGACCAGACCATCACGAACCTGAACGAGCTGGAGTCTGCCGAGCGGGACATCGAGTCCTTCAAGCGCTTCGACTTCTACTTCCAGCCGCCCAAGCACAAGCCCAAGATCAGCCTCGACCTGAGCACCATGGCCAAGTCCAGGGACAAGTAGGCTGGAGGCAGACAGGTCGGGGCTAGGTACGAGAGGGAGGCGGTTAGGTCAGTAGGTCGAGACCAGAAGCAAACCACATACGACCGCAACTATCAACATATCGGATACAAGTCAGATAGGTCAAAACTTGAGACAGATAGGTCAAAACTTGAGACAGATAGGTCAAAACTTGAGACAGATAGGTCAAAACTTGAGACAGATAGGTCAAAACTTAAGATGGAAAGGTCATACAGGGCTTATGAGTTACAAAAACATTGAGTATTATTACATTATAACATAACTTAACAACATTTTAAATGTGGACAAATTTCTGGATTGTACCCATGTATCTCTTCCACAGGTTTTTTATTAAAAACACTTTTGTCGTCGACGCGTTTTGTCTTTTGACACTCCACACTGTTTTGAAAATGTCCTAATGTCCTAACGACAAAAGTGTTTTTGTCGTTAGGACATTAGGACATTTTGTGTTTTAAGAAGTAAGAACTCTTTGTGTTTTTATTAAATACAATTTTTTACCTAAATAAAATGGAGTTCTACGAACTAACCTCAAAAACAATCAACTTGTGATAATTCAACATAATATGTATTGACAAGTGGACAGAATGGGAAATGTGGCCACTTAACCGAGCCAATGACAGTTCATAAGCCCTGTAAATTAATTTGTGATTAATAGGCCAAAACAAGGACAAATAACCTACATCAAAATGCAATTTCCAAAAATCATTTTAGCTCACAACAGCTTGTACACTGAATTTTTCTATGAATGCAGATATCTGTGGATACCGATCGCATTTCACACAAAACCTTTTCTAACTAAAACTTTACGCAATAATATCTCACTTGTTAATTATCCGATTTCCAAACTGCTCGGACGGGTGATCACGTAATGTTTTGTTAAATTTTTGTGTTATCACAGAAAATTTTGGTCCACAAGTCTGTGTGAAACTAACTTTGCTAAAGGCCTGACTGAATGCTTTATGAATGCTATTGTAATAAGCTCTCCCAAGCTCTATCTACTGGTCCAACCCGCTAAGCCAAGCTCTATCTACTGTCCAACCCGCTAAGCCAAGCTCTATCTACTGGTCCAACCCGCTAAGCCAAGCTCTATCTACTGGTCCAACCCGCTAAGCCAAGCTCTATCTACTGGTCCAACCCGCTAAGCCAAGCTCTATCTACTGGTCCAACCCGCTAAGCCAAGCTCTATCTACTGGTCCAACCCACTAAGCCAAGCTCTCCAAGCTCTATCTACTGGTCCAACCCGCTAAGCCAAGCTCTCCAAGCTCTATGTACTGGTCCAACGCGCTAAGCCATAAGTTGCTAAGTTAGCGAATGATTAAAATGAGTCTAACCTAAGTACCGTAATGTGCTGCCTCGTGGCATAGTGGTAGCGCGTCTGGCTACCCCGTGCATGAGGCCGCGGGTTCGATTCCCAGCACGAAATATTTATTTACGTCTGATTTTCATATCAATATTTCATGTGTTCCGAAGCGTATCCTTACTACATTCCCTTATCCGCACCCAATGGTGCATAGGGGCACTGCATGGCTACACCATGTGCAGTGTATCTCGGATCATTTTATAAGGTAATATCATCAGTCCGAGGTATCGCACGTGGAATATTAAAATCACATGTAAATAAATATCCCGCGACCTCATTCACGGTAGCCAAATGTGCTACCACTATAAATTAAATAAAATTTAAAAAAATTATTGCATCGTCTTTCAATTCCGATTGATATATTTCATATTGGATTGCGTGCTTTCATATATCTAAACCTCGGAGGTCGATTGTCGTGTGTTGGTTTTATTTAATTATTGTTATCACTATACTAATTGTCTATGGGACAATAGTTGTATACCATTTTGTAGATATTTAAAAAAATATATATAAAAAAAGGCCGTCATCGGATTCTTGAGTTCCGAGGTTACGGTGTAATATTCTACGACTGAATTAAACCTTTTTTGAATTGTTTAAAAATACTATAAAAACAATTTTGAAAATGGCGTAAGCCCTCGACAAAGCGACATATTTGTTAAGAATCAATGTCAAATTTGTGTAAATCCTTTTTTTTCTATATGAAAAATGTTCATTCGATGTGATGTTTAACTATGCAAATAGTACGACTTTATATTATACCTAGTTTTAAGTGAACAAGAGAGAGAGAGGAGTGTGATAAAGAGAGATGTGATATTGATACAGAGAAGACGGATGTTGATTTGTGTAAGACGGGTGTCGATTTGAAGAAGACGAGTGAATAGATACGAAGATTATTAATATACAAGACTCGAAAGAGATCGATACGGATCTGAAGAAGACGTGTATAGATTTTTAAAAGACGGATGGACGACAGATCTTGATATTGAAAAGACGGAGGTATAGATTCCGTGAAGTCAATTTCGAATGGACGAGTATATGACGGATATTGATTCTGGAAAGACGGATTTAGGAACGGAGAAACCGCACTGAGTTATATAATTTGTATGTATTATTATATACTATAAAGTATATGGTAGGCGAGTGTTCCATTCAATAAATGATGTCTAACGAAACTGTCTTTTATTTCACTGCAGTCCATCAATAACCCATTCACGGCGGCAACTAGTGTACCTATCATACGTAAGTACTGGCGGCACCATTTGACGTCTTAATTACATCATAATTATGTCATAAAGGCATCATGTTACAGTTTCCAAACAATAAACAAGGCATAAGGAATACATAAACATTATATCTGTATCATTAGATCACAGGGATCTAGTGTTTTAGTGTTTATTTTTATATATGCATACAAATGTCACTCACCATCCACGAGCCATTATCCTCAAGGTGTACATAATGTTACTTGAAATAGCATACATTCTATACAAATATAAAATGTACTCTAATATTAACAATAAATTCATATTCATAAATACAATAATAACACACCCTCATCACACATTATTCGACACATAATCTTTAACTTTATTTTTATATTTTGATATTTTTTTTTCTTGGTATATATTCTTTCCCATTTCATGATATAACTTAACTGCCTTAAATAGGACCGAATTCTGGGACACACCTTTCCTTCTATATATGTAGTCTTATTTTATCTTTATTTCTTGTTTTTGTGTCCGTGTTGACATTGATTTTCTTCCATTTTTTTCCAAAATTCTGATTTTTTGTTGGTGTTCATTATTTTGAATACAAATAGCATTGTATTATATAATATTCGTTGCTTACATGACATTATTTTTAATTTATTTAGCATAAGCTTCACTTTCGCATATCTGTTTTGTTTCAAAATAATTCTTAATGCTTTGTTTTGTATCACGGTTAATTTATTTAAATGTTCTTGATTCGACAAAATAAAATGCTACTACAGTAATTAAAATGAGGTTCAATAATTGTTTTATAAATAATTTTGCACGAGTTGACATCTAGAAATCTTATTCTGCCCAAAATTGAATTTGTGATTATTCACGTATGGATTTGTATAAAGACTTCATGTTTACTGCTTTATCGACACGCAAAGCCTCGCCTATATGACACGTTTATGCAGTGGCCACTTCAATGGCCCATAGCCTGATATGAAGAGATTAAAAAAACACAATATAATTTCAGTTTTTCCACACTATCGTAGTCATCAGACTTCCGAGTTTTGAGGATAGGTGTCTCAGAAGAATTTTTAATTACAGTGTTACATTATTGTTTTTTGCCTTGCTTATTGTTTTGTTTGTACATTTTTATTTAGCTATAAAATAAAAAAATTCTTACAGCTAATATATTACATAAGTATTTTATTATAGCATTAGTATTTTACTTAGCTTGCTTCTGAATTCATTTAATCCGTTTATTTCTTTGACAGTCTCCGGTAGTTCATTATACCTTTTGAATCCTTTGTACATTATGCTGTTCTGAGTACATGTCTTAGATCTATTGATTATGGTTTACAAGGTTTATATTTCATCAAATGGGTTTTCTATCATTGTCTGTCCTGTCTGACCAAAGGGAACTTCTCCGCATCTGCCTGAGATGATGAGAAAACCACGGAAAACTCACCATGGAGAAGGCGGACTATTGATGGACATCAACTTGAAGAGTGTTCGGCATTTTGTGTCCTATTTTTGTTTATTTTATTTATTTCCTCAGAAGAATATTAGGTGTGCGGTGGTTTGACTTTGTAAGGAACACAGAGGTGAGGCAACCCAACCTGCGGTATCTACTGCCATCCGGCGAAGGCGTACCGCAGATTAAGTATAAATTGCACAGATTCTTATGAAAATGGTGTTTTTTTATTTAGTTTTCTCCAAGAATAGTATTAATTTCTACAATTTGACATCTCAACAGAGACGAGAAATTTGGAAGGGAAAATGGATATCTAGGCGTTTACAGGGCTTATGACCTGTCATTGGCTGGGTTAAGTGCCATCTTATTGTTTATTGGCAGATATGGATATCAAATACTAGGTGAAATGGGGAATGTTGTAATACATCAAGTGGCCACTTAACCCAGCCAATGACAGGTCATAAGCCCTGTAAACGCCTAGATATCCATTTTCCCTTCTAAATTCTCGTCTCTGTTGAGATGTCAAATTGTAATTATTAGCCCGTAATTGGTGAAATCCAGTTTTTGTCTACAAGTATTTGGACACACTCAAAATGTTGTTTATAGTATTAATTTCACTCAATAAATTATATTTGATAACAATTTGCAAAAAAAACTTACTTATATTACACCTCGTAAATAAAACACTATTTAAATTGGTTTACGGAAATTTGTGCGCGGACATTTGGCCGAAACACATTTCACCGACGACAGTTCGCCGACAAGACATTTCACCGACAGGCTATTTCTTCGACACAGCATTTCGCCGACAAGCATTTTGATCGCCGAGCACTTCATCGACTAATCAATTCACCGACTACCATTTGTACGCCAGGAAGTACAGTCCGCCAAATATTTATTCTACAGATGTTATTCAGCGCGGAAAAAATACTTACGTCCTTACGGAGTTAACTGCTCAGTATTAATTTTTGATTCTTATTAGAAATTTTGTATTTCATAAAAATTTCGGGGTAAGAGATGATTTTTTTTAAGAAGCGCAATATTTAAATAAAAATAATTTTACATTGAAGTGGAACCCAAATTTCAAAAAATGCTTGTATAAAAAGCATTTTATTAAATAACGTTCTTATTTAATGAATAAGATACAAAATATTTTGATTGCGTTCTGTTATAAAAATAATTTATTCATATATGTACATATACCATATCATCATCATCATCATCATACCATAATCCGCTCCCTATGTGAAGCATATAGATTTCACGAACTGCCTTCTAGCCAAGCAATTGGCCGCCAGCTCCCGCGCATCCTCCCAAGTCAAGTCCACGTCCCGCAGCTCTGACAAAAACTGCCGGCGAATTATCAACAGTGGACGTCCAGGACGCTAGGAAACCTGATGCCTTGTAAAATAGGCAAGCATGGTTAAGGCTCTCGGGAGGCATACGAAGTATATGGCCTAGCCAGTAGATACCACGGGCTGCTGTGTCCGTCGCCTCACTTCTGTGTTCCTTGCAAAGTCAAACCACCGCACACCTAATATTCTTCTAAGACACCTATTCTCAAAACTCAGAAGTCTGGCATTTTGGGCCCTGGTTAGGTGCCATGATTCGCAGTCATAGACGAGAACAGGTGTGATGCAGGCGTTATAAAAGGCGGAATTTTGTTTTAGCCGAGTAAACATCCGATATCCAGACAGCTTTCATACTGTTTAATGCGGCGCTTGCTACTCCAAGCCGTAATCCCAGTTCTTTCTGAATGCCACCATTTTCTGTCAAGTACCTATTACCTAGCTACATAAATGAAATTTTTATTCCTAGGAATAATAACATTACTAAAATATTGAAACAACGAGTGTAACTTTTTCAAGGGATATTATACACTATTAATTATTGAAATTGAAACAAAAATAGTGTACAATAGGGATAGTACCTACAAAACTTAAATTGAAACAAGTAGTTTGTAATATTATTGCTAAGTTGTGAGTATAGTATGTCGGTAAACGTGGTAAACGTGGTCTGGCCTATTGTTTGTTTTATGGTAGAGGGATGAATAGATGGGTAATTTACGTCGTTTTTTAGCTACAAGTGTGATATTGCACCCATAACACTACTCACCCAAAGTAAAAAACGTATTCATTTCTCAACCTTACACAAACAATAGACCTGACCACATGTACAGAATACTATAAACTATAATCGCTTGGCAATAATAAAACCTCTTATTCCAATTTCTATTGTATACCATCCCTTAAAAAAGAGAAATGCCGTGTTTCGGAATCCCGAGTCATTTTTAAAAGCAAAGTAGCGATACAAATAAGTCAACAATCGGCAGTATTCCGTACGTCACTAAATGTACCAATGAACTATGGTCGAGCGGGTAGAAGAGGAACGTGGCGGGGGATGCACCCTCCGCACACACTTCTTCCCCCGAACGCCACGAACTCATTCCCCGATAGTACATACATGTTATTTTAGTCTTTTTGTTTAGGTATTTAGTAAGTATAGGTACTGGTGTTTTTTTAATACAGATACTATCCAAATACCAATTTCTATTATGGTCATATGATATATTACTAATATCTACTACTACTAATAGAGGTGGCAGATCTATTTAAAGTACAATCTTGATTAAGAGAAGCATTTTATAGGAAAATTTCAACGTATTTACTTATGTTTATGTATTTTTATGTCTATTGTTTACTTTTGTTCAGCTTATTGTTTTTCTTATTATTTATTTTTATTTTTTTTTGTTTTCCTGTCATTGAATTAATTTAATTTAGTTTTTTTACTATTGTTATTGTTTAATTATTAATATGTTCAAATTTTCAAATAATATATACATGTACTATTTCAGTTCAACACGGGGTTAGACCCTAAAACTGAAATATAAACATTCCAAACTGCAAAAAATATTAATGTAATGAAACGATAAATAAATACGTAAGATAATATGATAATATTTTTAAAGTGGTACCTTGGACTGGCACTGAAGCGTAAGATGAATCTTTTTTTAATTTTTATTATTACCTACTGAATAACGCCTTTTTCGTATAAATATACCTCAAAGGAGCCATAATTACTGAACTTATATTACTTTCATAATTTATAAAATTATCCGGAATCAATTGCACTTGGTGAAGATACCTATTCAATTCGTGAATACCTACACCATTCAAGTAGATTACGTATTAAATTACTAACTGTTTGAAAAATTATTATTTTTTTAAATGCACAATAGTACTTCGTGTTAATAATAAAAAAATTTATGTTAATAACTTCTTATTTCAAAATTATATGCCATGGATTATGACTGTTTAATTTCACATGGAAAATTAATCTAAAAAAATAACGAACTCATGATGTAACAACCCGAAAACTGATGAATCTACATCATATTTGGAGTCGAATGTGTATATGAATCTGAGCTTGTAATTTTTTTTTTCTTCTCTACCTACCGCAGAATAAGGAAAAATTGCACAAATACTTATTAAAATTGTGGTTTTGATTTTCTTTTCTGTATGGATACTATTAATTTGACTAAATAAATTATATTTAATAAATAATTTTAAAAATTATCGAAAAAAAACAACTTCTTATATAACAATACACTTATATTGTAGTCAATAAAAAATTGTATTTATTTGATAACTTTTTGGCAAATCTTCTTCTCAAATAATTGGTATCCTCTTTTTATAAACCTTTTCGGTCCCTCTCTTTGAAGCTTTACAGAAGAACCAGCAGTATTCAGCAAAAACATGCAGGTACCTTATTAAATTTTCTATACCAGAATGTATTTATAGTACCAAAATACCTACCAAATTTATGATATCTCATAAATAAAAACCTTTGCTAAAAATAGAGGGTAGGCATATATTAAGAAAGTACTTAGGACTTAAGAGACATTAGTCCAGCAATGAAGCGTATGACTGATCTTTTTGTCTTAAAAATGCAATGAGTGCACTTTGTTTAGGTACAAAAAAATCATTACACCATTATAGGCGGATAAAAAAGAAAGAGATATATGTAAATCAATTTTTTTAAATAATTCTTTTTAAAAGTGGTAAGAAATCCAATTATAGGTTATAATAAAAAACTAAATCATTTTGCAGTCTTAAATGCAGTTCTTAAATGTCGAATAAAATTTTTCAGATAATTAATCTAAAAATAAGAACTATTAATTTTTCCTATCCTGACCTAAGGGCGCATAAGGCACTGCTTTGGTACACCAAGAGAGTGATCTTGATCTTTTTATTATGCCATAAATGCATATTAAATATTCTTATTATGTCTCCCAAAACAACCTAAATACCCGTATTTTCGATCCTAGTAAATCATGAAATAACCGATGGCAACCCTATAATGACATGAAGCCAAGATGATCAGTCTTACGCTTCAGCGCCAGTTCAATATATTGTGAAATATTTTTTATGAAATATATTTTTTTAAATGAAGAGTGGTATTCCAGATTCGGATACAAAGGTATCTTAAAATTAAACCTTTTAAACCTATCTTAAAATTCTCATCAAAAACACTGGGACCGTATGGTATGCTAGTAGCTTGCAACCCGAGCAAAGGGCCCTTTTTTCTCCTTCTATTTATCAAACATTATTTTTATAGATTTTGGTAATTCTTAATCTAAAGCAGAAAAAAATATGCATTTCTTAATTTCTCTTTTGCATTTTTTTTTTCGTAAAAAAGAAACATTTGGGTTTTAATGATATACTCGCCTCATATCATAGTGGTAGCGAATTTGGCTACCGTGCATAAGGTCGCAGGTTTCGATTCCCGTAGGGGGTCAACATGAAATATTTTATTTACATGTAATTTTCAATTCAATATTTCATGTTTTGATACCTTGAAGTGGTACTGAAGCGTAGGACTGATCATCTTGCCTTATGTGATAAAAAGCGACCAAGATACGCCATAAGCACCATATGGTGCGAATATGGGAAAGTATAATGATATACTTACTCAATATTTAAATTTTGTGGCTGTTTTCAAATGGTCGGAAATATAACTGTGCCAGAAAGCAGGGAAACCAGTTGTGCTGGAGTGAGATTCGAACCTAGAGATTCTAATCAGGAATCCTCGAATCTACCTCTCGCCTGCAATCAGTACTGAACGATGCAGCTAGACTTATTTTCGGAATCTCTAAGTTCGACCATATCACTCCACTGCTAAAAAAAATGCACTGGCTGTGCTTTCCGCAAAAAGTAGAATACAAACCGTTCCCTTATCCGTACCCTAAAGTACACAGGCCACTCCATTGGTGAATTAAGTGCAGTGTATGTACATAGATAATTTATTACATGAAGGCAACCCGATCTTACACTTTAGAACCAGTCCAAGGTATCACATATCGCACCCCGGGAAACAAAGAGAGTCAACTTACTCTAAAAACAACCTTTTTTGGGAAATGGCTAAAAACACTAACTTTTTTGTTTCTAAATTTTTTCACAATTTTTTTGGTTGTAATTTCTACGACATCTGTCGCAAAGGTTTAAGAGCTTTTTTAGTTCTGTTTAAGTGATTTCGTGCGGATGGTAAAAACCCACCAAAAAAGTACAAAACCTCTATTTTTCTAAATTTTGAGTTGTCTCTCTTTAATTGCCGGGGTGCGATATAATATATTTATATAGGTAGCCCATCGTGATACGAAGTGGATAAAAAAATAATATTCATTTATTTTATATACATATTTTACATACATAGATATGATTCACCCATTTGAAAAAACTCTTAGTTAAGGAGTTATCATTAAAGCAAATTATGATTTGTCTTTGCAATTTATTGAAATCAATTGCTCGTCAATGACTCTTGTGCCAAATTACAAGAAATTCGTCTTGCGATCATAGGTTTACGGTCAATATTGTTTTATTTTATAACATGGTTAGTAGGTATTGTATATTTATTATCCAGCAATTCTTGCAAAATCGTTTTTAGGTGAAAATTGGCACGACTTGACTTGTTATCGGGGAAAAATATTTATGGCAACGCAAAACAATACATATCCATTAAAATGTTTTTACCAAGATATTGTAAAAAAAGATGTTCCTAAAAAAAAGGAATAGAAAGTACCACCATTGTATTAAACATGAAGTCAAAGCGGCATGGGCCATGCAGTGGTAGTTTATGGTTCGGATAGGTATAAGGCAATAAAAAAATCACAAAAAATGCAACGGTTGCAACAGATCCGTTTACAGGCTTTATGATGACCTTGGTACTAACGTATCAAAATACAAGATTGTTTACATATTTCATTTTTAAAAATTTAAATCGAAAAATCAGCAAAGAGATGCAAAGCTTATCAATTATGGATAAAGTGCATCAATGTAAATTTTTTCATGTTCTAATTCTAATTTATACTAAAAGCACGAAAATTCTTTGAAATACCACACAGTGTAGATTCGTAGTATAAAGGGGGCTAGATCCTCAATCATCCATGCGCTTTGAAGCTGCAAGATGGAAGCCTTCTACTTAGTGAAAATCAGTTACAAAAACTTTTTTACCTACTTCTCATAATTTTGTAACTTATAATTAAAATCTGTTTAAGATATTTCTAATCAGAGGCTAGAATTCTCCAACCGTCTATGCGCTTGGTAGCTGCAGGACGAGTTGAGATCTAGCCTCTTTCTGTACAGCGCTCTTGTGGCGATTTTTTCTAATAATAATAATAATAATGTAGTAAAGTCGAGTTTATTGGTAAAACAAACGAATGTGTAGGTACCTACATACCTAAATTTATGAATATGAATTATCGTGATTATTGATTAATGATTTGATATGATGAATAGGTAAATAGGTATATTGTATAAGCAGAAGGCAACCTTAGCGAGATAAAGGTATTTGTTTTATTTTTTTAATCCTCACCTTTCTTTCTCCTATATTATGCAACTAATGGTGTGGATATTTTTTTAGCATTCAATTACAAAAACGGGCTAGGCATAAAAAGCGGCGTTTTCCATTCATTTATTTTTTTTTTTTATTACGCACAAAAAATATCGCATTTGGTTTGCTAAAACGGACCAAAACTAACTAACTAACAATTACTACGCCATTTCCCCGAAACGATAGTTTAAAAGGTTTGAACGCCACACTACTCTGTCCTGGCACACTTTTCTTGCTTCCTCCATACATCTTATCACGCACGCACGCCGATTATTCCAACTTATCATATGACCATTTTTAAGTATTTGTTGTATGTACTTAATCACGCCATGTCTCTCTCAGCCTTCTTCAGCTTCTACATCCAGACAATCGCACCATAAATCCTTTTAGCCATTTTACATTAATATATAATTTTACATAATTTTTAAGTTTTAAAACTTTATATGAATATTATTTAAATATGTATGTCTCTTTTTTTCATCTATTATTTCTACTAAATAAAATGTAAACTAATAAAAAAAAAAATCAAAGAAAAATACACTAGGTACACATGTAGTAGTTTCCATTGAATCTACTACAAAGCGCCCTTGAGGGCGGCGCTTTTTAAATTATCCATAATAATAATAATAATAATAACAAACCTTTTTGAATGGCAATGTTTTTCTATCTTAGGTTAGAATTCAGCATTTTTTCTACTTTCTCTATTAAAAAATCATCAGTAAGACTAACTAAACAAAAAAAAAAAATGATTATATATGTGAATAAATTATTTTTATAATAGAACGCAATCAAAATATTTTGTAACTTGTTTCTATAGAAATAAGAAAATTATTTAATAAAATTTCTTTTTATACAAGTATTTTTAAAATTTGGGTTCGACCTTAATGTAATGATATTTCTATTTAAAATGTAGCCATTCTTTAAAAAAATCATCTCTTACCCCGAAATTTTTATGAAATACAAAATTTCTAATAAGAATCATAAATTAATACTGAGCAGTTAACTCCGTAAGGACGTAAGTATTTTTTTCCGCGCTGAATAACATCTGTAGAATAAATATTTGGCGGACTGTACTCCCCTGGCGTACAAATGGTATTCGGTGAATTGATTAGTCGATGAAGTGCTCGGCGATCAAATGCTTGTCGGCGAAATGCTGTGTCGAAGAAATAGCCTGTCGGTGAAATGTCTTGTCGGCGAACTGTCGTCGGTGAAATGTGTTTCGGCCAAATGTCCGCGCACAAATTTCCGGACACCATTTAAAAATTATCCAAAAGAGTTTATTCTCACAAAACACCAATTATATTCCAACAAATTCTCAAAAGCTTCCACACAACGCCAAGCCAAAATCGCAACCCCAATCTATTCAAAAAAACTCAAGTGCCCGCCGACGGCGTCCTAACGTCGGACTCAGTGGCGCCTATATTCCCAATGCCATCTAGCGGCAGATATCTTAACCCATTTCAAAATTTTGGCGCCGTTACACTTATCAATTATCTCCAAAACTATGGGTCAAATAAAAAATAAGTATTCTACAAAATCGACTCCAAATATGGTGTAGATTCACTGGACTCCCGCTTGTACATCTGTTACAAAGTGTATATACATATATTTTGAAATAAAACAGTTTTTTACAAAATATTTTTTAATTAACGGTGAAAATAATAAAAATATTCAAAATTAATTACATTTCAACATTTTATGCAGTTCACAAATCAGTAATTAAAACTATGACAAAGTCTTATAAACTAGATGTTTAAGGCGATGACAAAACTGAATTGATGAAGAAATTATTACACATTATTCAACGAAAACAACAAAAATTTGAATTTGGCACGACTTATAATTAAAATCTCACTATCATAATATAAAATTGACATTTAAACATTAACAATACACAATTAGAAAAGTCAAATAAAATAAGATACAATCATTTCGGTACAAGTTCTAAAAATAAATTCAAAATATTCCATAAAAAATCAATCTCGCTCGTGTCCATTGCGACATTTTATTCCGAGGACAGCTGTTTCACCATGTAAATGCAAAGCAGCTAGCTATTACTAGACGAAACATCTTCACAATGACAAATTATAGTGCATTTCTTTCCACAAAATAGATTATTAGATTTCAAAATGGTCGACCGGCGATCATTTCAAGACGGATGCGATTTTGTTAACGTGTTTTTGTTGGGAAATGTGCTCCACGACGCTCTTTATCCCGTACACGGACAATCGGCACGCTAGGCAGAAGTAATTGGCCTCCTTCAGATACTGTACGCAGTCCACAATTATAGGGAAATGTCCACATGAACGGAGGTGAGCGTAAGCCATAGGGATGCTGATAATGTCATACTCACATTCTAGACATCTGTACCCTTTTGGCGTCTTAACTAAAACACTTTCAGCGTCTTTTAATTCGGCAATGTCAACTTTTGACGACGCGATCGCCCTTCGAACCCATATGCGTTTTTAGGTGTCTTCGGAGACTTCTTCTCCTGCTGATTTACAGATCCATCTTTCTTATCTGTGAATTTTCCGAGCGCGGTTTTATGCTCGGCGCTGCTCGTGTGCTCTGCCACGGATTCGGCGCTTGCGATAGTACTGCGGCACGCGTAACACTTGTATTCGTCCGTCGCGTCGGAGGACAGAGACACCATCTGCTCGAAGAGAAATATTCCCTCGTCCGACGGATGATCGATCGCTTGTCTGTGACGTTCGGTTGAAGAGTGCGAATCGAGATCGGCCTGCGACGCAATACCGCGAATATTGCATTCCTTGCAGTGCAATAAATCCGCGTTGTATTTTGACGCGTTTTCAAGTACGCCATTTTGAATCGCGATTATTTTCCCTGGGTCTTTATGATCCGGGAAATCTTTAAGGACATCTTTTTGCTTGGGAAAAACCACGTTGATTAGTTCAGGCACCGATTCCTCTGTATCGGAACTCGGCGAACCTATTTTCCCATTGAACAGGTCGATTTTTATATTGTACTTGCTGCGGTTGCCGCTATGTCGCTGGCTTTTCATGTGTTCTACAATAGTCTTATGGGAGTAGGTGAGATCCAACTGGCAAATGACGCAGCAGATGTATTTAGACAGCGGATCCGCAAAAATCATGTCTCTCTTTCTTTCTACAATTTGTAAAACCTGCCGTAACTCTTTACCGAGGTTCTTTCGATTGATGAACTGGCCTTTAGCGTAGTAAATACATAGATTCGTGAGGTGGTCTTTAGACTCTAAATGACTGTTGATTACCTTGAGATTAGAGACGATGATTTGCGAGCAGGGTGTGCAGTGGTAAGTCTTTCCAGGGATCAAAACATTCCGCCGCGCAACTTTGTGATCTATAATTGAATTCTTCCGACTGATTTTGAAAAGGGGCAACTTGTCAACTGGCAGTAGGGTTTTATCAGTTAAGAAACTCAGGTCTTCGTACGATTTATCAGTTTCTTTTTGGATCCAATCGGGCACGGGCTGGTACCAATCTTGCGTCGCCATATCGCTAGTCTTACCGCGAACATTTGCGGCAGGGTTTGCGAGATCAGCCGTCGAGGGATCGCTCAAAACGAAATCTTTCCCCTCCGAGAGTTTTTGATTTACGATGTGAGATTTATGCAAAGTGTGTTTCAGAACGTCGTACAACAAACTGGCCAAGTTCATTTGATTCCGACACACTCCGCAATACGCAAATTCCGCCACGGGGTTTATAAACAGCTTGTGTTCTTGCAACTCTTGTAAGGAAACAGGATATTTCTTACCGGTGCCAAAAAGATCGGGATTAGATTTGAAAATCTCCGTTTGAACGTCGAAATTGTAATGTGTCAGTTTGGCTTGGTGCGCGTCGCTCTCGGGCGTGTAAGACCACGTGCGATAGTTCCGATTTCAGTTCCAGATCGCACGGGACGCAGATCAGCGTGTCCGACGGCGGGATCCTGATAATCCTGTTCATCTTGGCGTATTGCAGAAAGCGGTTATCGCAGATATTAACGCCGCGAGTCTTGTCGGAGTAAATGCATGACTTTTCGATTGCGTGCGCGTTGTCGCTGACGTGCCTTTTAAACGCAGTCGGACTGTAAGAGACCTCCATCCGGCAAATCCCGCAGAATGAAAATTTGCGCTGGGGATCGATGAACAGCTGCTCCTTCAGAAGATAGTCTCTGGGGATTCTCAAGTCCTCCAACATGTTAGGATTTTTGGAGTAGATTGCTTGCTGGATCCTTGAATTGTATTTGGACAAATTGTTGATGTGTTCCGTGGTCATGACGTGGGAGTTCATATTCAAATTAACGGGTCTGAAAGTCGTGTCGCAAGCTAAACATCGCACGCTATCGTCTTCCGAAATCTCCAAGCGATTGATATCTTTAAACACCTTGTTTTTCATAATTTTGGCTAGCGTTTTGCGACTATCGTAAGACTTGGTTACGCAATCTGTCGAGCTGGAATGGCTAGAGACAGTTGAATCTTGTTTTTCTAGGACATGCCCAACTTGGACACTTGCTTCTACTGTTTTCTGCGATACTTCCGTTGAATCTTTAACTGATTCTGCTTTTTTCCCCTCGCTTTCGGCCTTCTCCTTAATTTTCCTGGCCAGATATCCGTCCAGGACATTAGCAATAAACTCGTCACATTTCGATTTGATCAAAGTCAATTTGGCTCTTAGCTCTGCGGATTTGGCTGCAGCGTCTTCGGAACTTTCAATGACCAACGTTTTCATAGTATTTGAGATGATTCGGGACCTTTCCATAGAGGTATCGATTTCGTACAATATTCCTAATATGGCGGATTCCACTGAACAAACAAACGGTGGATCTTTGATTTTCTTCGGTTTTTTTGACAGAAAGTCCACCATAGATTGGGAGAAGGGTCTATCTTCTACTTGAAACCCCGATTCCACTCCTCGTTCTTTGTCTTGATCCATGGTATTTTTCAAAATATGAAACTGGTTTAATCAGCGCAGTAATTCTTCCACTGCAAACTGAAAAAAAAAAAATTATAAGCATTTCAACAGGCCAGGAGGCTCAGTAACAGAGGGGAACAATGCAAACACCCAGGATTGAGAACAATTATTTTTGAATCTGTGTTCTCTGTTCGAACCTAGCAAGCAATTAAGCAATTTATGTGGCTCTTTCTTTCTCAAATTCAGAAAGGCATTTTTTTTTTTTTATAAAAATAACATTATGTAGAAAAAAAATTAAGAATTTTCTTTTTTTTCAATCCAATGCTCCCTAGGAGTTTTCACAATAAACTCATTTAGGGACAAATAAAAAACACATATTCATTTTATTCTAATACGCACTGACATCCCTTTCAGAAATTTTGAATTTGATTTTAATATGTACTTTAGTTTTATTGTCATCTTTACTTAATAAATTTAAAATGCATAATAAAATACATGAATCGTTGAATGTTAAGTTACCATTGAATATTTGTTGAGTTACAGAGACACTGGAAAAAAACGTTTATTTTAATAGAAAATGGCGTTACCAAATTTTTATTTGGGCTGATTTATGCAAGAAGTTAATAAACCAAAATTAATAAATTTCCGCAAATTTACAAATTTTGCAATTAAAAATTCGTATCAAATCGATTAAACAATGTTTTAGCTATCGAAATATTTCCAAAACAGTCCAAAATCAATTATATGTATAGACAAATTACCCCTTACAAAGTATTTAAAAAAAATAGTAATCTTACCCACATGAAAAATTGTTGTAAATATCGCTAAATCACTTTAAAAACTTATTTTACCAACTGTAATACGCAACGATAGCATTAAGATAACGTTTTTGAACAAAAAACTTTTCAACAATCGTAAATGTGCCATAAATTGGACACATCATGTAAAATTACAATCATCAGAAGTTTCGGCAAAAAAAGTTTGCAGATATTTCCTTTCAATAATCATGATTATTTAGAAAGAGTTTCAACAAAATATTACATTTGAGTTCCGATAATTATTCATCTAAATAATTTAACGTAATACTTACATTATAATACTTTCCACAGCCGAGAAATCTTTATTTTCTGTTCGACAGAATCTGACACATCTGACAGCTAACGCAATGCAAATTGAAACGAGTTTTCTAGCGATGCACATAATCGGTTATGATAACTGAACTATTTAATCGAATATTTTCATGTAGCGAATATAAATATGGACAGCCGGTGATCAGCTGAGCTTTAAACTGTGGAAAATTTCTGGCACGGACGGACGCGGACGGTTAGTAAATTAATTATTGTATATTTAAAAAAGCGCTGCCTAAAGGTTATACTAAAACAAATCCGTCCAAAATGTTTAATAAAAAGAACGTAGAAAATAAAACAAAAAAACACGAAACCATCGGCATTGGTGCAATCCGTTTGCAAATCGGATAATCCTCATCATCATCATACCATATCCGCTCCCTATGTGGAGCATATGGAATCCACAAACTGCCTCCAGGCCAAGCGATCGGCCACTAGCTATCGGATAATCAATAAATGAAATTCAATCATTCTGCCAATTATCAAAACTCGTATATATACAGTGAAATGGCGCCACGCTTCACATATGAACACTCTGTGATTCATTGAGAAAATTGCTAAGCATTTTAGCAGAAACCTTTATGATTGCAAGTGAAATTCTTACCGAATTATATCACCTACTAGGAAACGCCTGAAGATGACTCTTCAATTTGTTATGCTTATAACTTTTACCAGCTAATTTTTATAAACAACATTTTGAGTGTATCCAAATACTTGTAGACAAAAACTGGATTTCACCCTAGTACCCTAGTTCTACTAGTACTGCTACTTTCCCTTATCCGTACCCCATGGTGCATAAAGCACTGCAAAGGTATTTGAAATTAATTCGGATATTTGAACAAAAATTTAAGCTACAACCAAGACAGTCATAACTATGAGACTAGGAATCGAAGAAACTTTCGTCTCCCAAAGTATAGATTAGCGGGAACACAAAACAGTTTATTTTATAAAGGACTAAAGGAATACGAAAAATTGCCAGATGAAGTAAATGTGCGAAGAGTTTAAATTTAGTTAAAAAAAATGTGTAAAATATATGTTTTAAATAAGTATAGTGTAGTGTAAAATCAAAATAAGTAGTTTATAGTCAAATGTTTAGAAATAATGATATTGTAATTACTAGCTGTATCAAACTGTTTTTTTTTAAAGCTAAATAAAAAAGATACAATACAATAAAATACAAAGGTACATCAAGCGCGATGTATCTTGATCATTTTTTATTATATGAAGGTAAGATAATCAGTCATACGCTTCAGTACCATAATGAAAGCCCCACCCTTTCCCTAGACTGCTTTAAAGACTATTGAGTCTTTTTTCAGTCCAGCCAACTCTACCGATTTTCAACAAGCTAAACCGCGATTTTAAGATTGTTAGTGTGATAAAAATACGGATGAATTTACGATTATGTACGCGAACAAATGCTTTCATTGTACCCCTACCACCGTCTCGGCTTATGTATTATAATTGTCATTGTTTCCATCACCCAAACCAACCAGAGTCGGCCCAAATTAACAGTGGTAGGGATGTTAGTTTCTACCCCGATCATTATTTCTCTCTGAGTGTAGATGTAGATTGATTTGATGAAAACGCTTCAGTACCAGTCCAAGGTATAATACATGAAATATTTTTAAGAAAATTAACATTTCATGTTAAACCCCTGCGGGAATCGAACCTGCGACCTCATGCGCCGTAGACAAATGCGCTATCACTATGCTACGAGCTATGCTTCACAAAAAACCTTTAAATTAATTGTATCTCGCCTATAAATAATTTTTTACAATAACCGATTATTAAAGCGTTGTTAAAAAAACGTGAAAAAAAAAATAATTTTTACTTCCTCTATAACCGGTTCATTTTACTGTAAAAGGTCACTTTTTTCATAATAATTATTTTATTCGAGTAACCGATTATTATTATTCACGATTACGGATATAATCCTGCTATGAAAATAGCTAGTTATGGCGCATCACTGATTTTACAACAAACTACAGAAAGGTGTTGCCAGTTAACTAATAACAGATTATTACTTTTTGAGTACTTAATCAACGGAACTAAAAAACGAATTAGATTTAAATTTAAAGGTTTTACATAAGATACAAGCCCGCTCCATATTTTAGTGGAACATGTGGATTAAACAAACTGTCTCCAAGCGATCGGCTGTCAATTCTTTCCAAATATTGGTAAATATATATTTTGTAAATAAGTTAACTTAGTAAAAGATTCTTAGGTAGGCCACTTTTTTCTAAAAAAAACTAGTAACACTGTCAAACTGTGAACTTCCCCATTGGAAAAAGTTTTCTTGTTAGGGCGTGTTGAAAGTTGAAATTTTAATCTACAAATCTCTTTAAATTTCCGATATTTCAACCGTGTTGTGTACTTGACCGCCCTTTCAAAGCCAAAATCTTAACATTTTATGGACAATAATTGTAATAATTACTATAAACACTTGAAATTGACGAATATTCTGCAGAAGAGTGGTGAACATTGATATATAGTGGTGAATTTATCACTGCACAAGCGACATGTAAGTTATGCCTTTCTTTAGAAGAGTGATAATTTTACTAGTAATTACTGTAATTAGTTACATTCCGCACATAACACCCTCACTACACATCCTCTCCTTTTCACAAACATAAACCATCTTTTGCAATTTTATTAGACAGATTATAGTTTGTTACTTACACATTTTTTCCCCACATATATTATTGGAACTGTGTTATTGGCCATTGATATAGTTACAAATAAATCAAATAAATAAAAGAATCCATTTCTCCGTAGGGGTAGGCAGAGAGAATAGAACGCCATACCACTCTGTCCTGACAGACTTCCTTTGCTTCCTCTACACTCATACATCTTCTCATGCACATACGCCGATTATTCCGACTTTTCACATGACCACTTTCAAGTAGTTTTTTAATTTTTTTTATTAATCACATATTATAATTGTACTTGGTCATGCACTGTCTTTCTCGGCCTTCCGCGGCTTCAACATCCAGGCACACTTGCATTTAAACTTCTTTTAGCCGTTCTTTCATCACTCATTCGCTGCACATGACCAAACAATCGTAAAAGCCCTTTCTTAATTTTGTTAATAATGCTTATCTCAGCCTTGCACTCTGCTGACATTTGACATTTACACCTATCATGCATAGTCTTACCACACATGGATCGCATTTCAACAGCATTCAGTCTACTTTCATCCTTGTTTTTCCAACACCACGCTTCACTACCATACATAAGGGTTGGTACCAGAACTCCGTTGTGTACTGCCAATTTAGCTTCTTATTTGCCACTATGGATTTCAAGGCACCATTAACTCTGTTTCCTTCTCTCAATGTCCTTATCCACATTTCCGTCTCTTGTAAACATACTTCCCAAATATACAAATTCTTCAACCTGCTTAATCTGTCTCCATTTACTATAATATTACATACGGTCATATTCACATTTCTTTCAAAAACCATCACATTTGACTTTTCCACATTCATTAAAAATCACTCGTACAATAAAATTAATACCATGTAGGAATTATTTTACCTTATCCGCACCCAATGAGAGAACACTAACTGCTACGAACACCAAGTGCAGTAATATTAAAGAATAGAATTATATTATATGAAGATAAGATGATTAAGAAAGATTAAAGATACTGATTTTATCATATATGATTGTTGTTTGTTCGAAAACTGTTTTAGCAGGAGGGTCTACTGAAGAGTTTTTAATGAATTTAATTTAACACTACAGCTATAAAAACTCATGTATTAAGTTAATGTAAGTCTTCCTATCTCCAAAAATATATAACACCCTTCCACTATAGTATGCAAAAAATAAAAAAGATGTAAAAAAAATTGGATCCACGATTTGGTCCCGAGAGGTGCCTTGAAATGGTTACCCCACCTAAACTAAGCATATATATATATATATATATATACACCGTGTCCCACGATGAGACCGCGAAACTCCGGAGGGTGATTGTTCATGGTATTCTGAGAAAAAAATCCTTATAAATTTTTTTGATCCGGGTATTTCCAATAATTAATTTTAAAAAAGTATTCATAAAAAAGCGACGAGTGTAATACTGGCTTCTGTTTGAAGTGCTAGCGGCGGCGGGGTGGCGGTGGGCGGGGAGGAGTGGGGGTCCGCTCTGGTACGCCTTGTACGGACATTCAAAATTCGAATTTCATATCTGAATCTTTAGTTTAAGTTCAAAAATATGTGATTTCTTCGCGCTTATTGGTGCAGGTCACGTGGTGTGAGCCAGTTTAAAAAATTGACGGTATTACACGCGTGAATTTTTTATTCATATTTTAATATTTTTTTTAAGAAATTAGAATTGAGTTTTTTGAAAATCTTTATTAAGATTTTTTTCTCAGAATATCATGAATAATCACCCTCTGGAGTTTGTCATAATCATAGATACTGCTTATGACTTCCTAGCTGTGCAATCACCTGAAACCAGAGCTAAGCTTGTATAATACAAACAGTGCAAGGACTTGACCATAGCCCTGTCTGACCATACAATTCGGTAGACATGATATACGATACACTACCACTAGGTGAATTCCATGGTAACTGATGCAACATTTGGAAGAAAAACATTTCTTTTAAACTAAATTATAAATAAGTAAAATGGCTTATGAAGTAGTTAAAAAAATTATTTTATAGAGGCAAACTGGCATATAAATTAATGTGTAGTGAATTAAAATTGTGAGGTTTCACTGCTGATGCCAAAAAAAAAAAGAAGTTGTAGTAACTGATGCAACATGAAATGGACATACTTATTGAGAATGTCTATGCAGACTGAAAAATCTGTGAGTTATGAACTTTCTACATTGAAATTTTTATGTCAATGGTAAAAATAGTATACATTAAAAAAAAAACATATTTCACTATTCATTTCTATTGTTTTAATTACCTATATACACAAAAAATAAACATAACTGACGCAACACAAATATTGAAAACAAAAGTAGGTTCACAGAAGCTATTCAACTGATGGTGGCCATCTTGCTTCTTCTAATGCAGTTTTCTCTCACCAGGGGGCAGGAATGTCCATAAAGTTGAGTTGATAAACAACTTCAATATCCCAACAAACATAACAAGATAATTTTATTAAAAAAAATAATTTTATTTTTTTCCTGGTTTTGTCCACTTTTACATGGAATTCACCAAATAGTGAAAGTGCATACAAGATAATATAGTGTACATGTACTGACGCGATCCAGGGATATTTGTAATAGGCAGTTTATACAAGATTATGGTGTAAATAGTGAACATTACGTGAATCACATAATTATAATAGATACATGAGAATATACAATAACATGATAACGTAAGATAACAAAACAGTGGATGTCTGGGATGGGGGGCCTGGCGAGGCGGGATACCGGTCTCCACACGGGTGGTTGTAATTACTAATAAATAATGATTGGGGTAGAAACTAACATACCCTACTACTGTTAATTTGGCCGACTCTGGTTGGTCTGGGTGATGGAAACAATGACAATTATAATACATAAGCCGAGACAGTGGTAGGGGTACAATGAAAGCATTTGTTCGCGTACATAATCGTAAATTCATCCGTATTTTTATCACACTAACAATCTTAAAATCGCGGTTTAGCTTGTTGAAAAAATCGGTAGAGTTGTGCTGGACTGACAAAAGACTCAATAGTCTTTAAAGGAGTCTAGTGAAAGGGTGGGGCTTTCATTGTATACATGCCCAAGTCATTGGGTAAAAAAATTCCCATTTTTCCTTAATCTGGGACTCCCAAAATCAATTTTCTTTGATATAAGTAAAACCTAAAGAATGTTATCATTGATAACGGCAACTAGATAAGGCAAAATAATCTTCTTGTACTAGAAATTTCCTAGTAATTCATTTATAACTGTAGATAAATCTCACAGCTCAATAGTATATATATTAATAGAGAGTGTTACTCAAAGAATATAGCATTGTAAAATATTGCATCAAGTATGGATCAGTTATTTAGTGTAGGAATTGTAGTGAAAATTGTATTTAATTGATTAATAGAAATAATGTAGTGATACATTGAAAAATACTACAATTACTTCTACTTCAACTGCTTTATCCACACCCAATGGTGCATAGGGCACTACATCGGTACACAGAAGGTAAGATGATCATTTTATTACACGCAATATTGTATATTTACATGTGATTGTCACAATACACGAAATTCAAAAAACCTCCACATTCCAAAATTCGATCCACAAAATTCGGCAAAAAATCCCTAATGAACATTTCTCGATCCCAATATAATAAACTACCCCATGAAGTAAAAATAAATAAATCAATACACAGTAGAGCCCTTAAATATTTGTATTTAAATATGTTTTTCAATGATAGTTATGATGTATAGGATTAAGATTGAATGTGTTAATTTTGTATGGTCTTTCTTATTCGTGTTTGATTGTACAATATGTCATTAAAAATGTTATTTTTTATACTCCTGGGAATATAATACATGTATGTTTTATAAAATTTATTTAAAAAAAAAAAAACATGTGTGATACCTTGGACTGGTACTGAAGCGTAAGACTGATCCTACCTTCATGTAATAAAATTATCAAGATACACTGCACTCGGTGTAACTGATGCAGTGCCCTATGCACCATTGGGTGCGGATAAGGGAAGGTTGTAGTAGTAATGCAATCTAAAACCTTATATTTACTTGACTGTAAAAAAATTACAATTTTCTGTATACTATAGCCCGACCACCATAACATGGCACCTGAGTGAATGCTTTATACAGGGTGTAACAAAACTCGATGTACAAACGGGAAACCAGTGAATACTACGTCATATTTGGAGTCGATTTTGTGGAATAATTTTTTTTTGATTTGACCCCTAGTTTTTTGAGAAAATTCAGTATGATTTTTTTTCCGAATTTTTTTTGCAAATTGTTACAAATATCATGTATTTACTCAAATTAATACTATCCATAAAGAAAACAAAATTAAAAAACGCTTTTTTAATAAGAATGAGGGAATCCACTGTTTTCTAAAGTAATTTTTTTCTATAAACTTACTATTTAACTAAACAAAAAAATATATATTTAATTTTTTTTATAAGTTATTGATGAAGATACGATTTTTTAAAGTTGCACATTTCAAATACCGCGCTAAATACCAATTATGTACTAACTGCGTCATTTTTGCAGGAGTGACGTCATAAAACGGGTTGTTTAAGGCCATGGTATTTCTCCAGCCAGTAACAAAACTGTCAAAAATCTATGCAAACTGACGCGGGAAGCACAGATAAAATATACCGTCGACTCAACTGTCATATACTGTTAACAGCTGTTCTAGGTAGACTGAATGGCGGCCATCTTTTTTGCAATAGAAGCTTGTATGTAGATTGTATTCCATATTAAAATGCCATGGAACGCGGCTACGGGGGTTTAAAAACGGAAACCGGAAACACTACACTTAGATACAAGGAGTGACGTCATTGTTTAAGATTTTGAAATGAATGCTATTTTCAACATTTTTTATTAATTTTTGCGTGCGTTTTTGGGATATTTCATCCCACTTCAATATTTTTAAATATTCGCGTCTACACGAAAGCATTTTTAAAATTCAATTCCGGGTAGCAGTGGATTTCCTCATTAGAGAAATTTTACTTTAATCTGCCAAACTTACAAAAACTTTAGTGAGAAAAAAAATTTTTTTTTTCAATCTCAGATTTAAAAGTTATATTACACAATCGTCATCAAATATGATGTAGATTCACCAGTTTTCGGGTTGTACCTAGAGTTGGTTCACCTGTATAACATTTTCAAGTTTCCAGAATCAATAAATCACTAATATTGTTGGTTTTTTTATTTCAGATTGTACTATTGAACTATTAACAAAAAATAAAAATAACCAACTTTACTATGAGCGGAAACTATCAAGTGTCCATGGATGCCGTCTTAGATGGAAATTACGTCTGTTTGATATGTGACGCTCGAGGAATGACTAGCAAATTAGTACTGGAAGACCACATGGTGGGGAGGAAGCATCAATTCAACTTGTTTCTGTTCAACAACCCGGATGGAGTTAGCGTTAAGAAACAGAAGAAGTTAATGAACAATAGTGTCTGTATAGTAGACTGTAATAAGCCATTTCGTTACATATGTTTTGCTTGCAATACAAGGCCCATGAACGATAAAACCGCGTTTTGCCATATTGAAACAGATTCACACATCAAAATCCATACTAAGTTCATTGATTCGTATTTAAATGGAGTTAAAAAAGTGTAAGTTTAGTGGTTTTATACATGTTAACATACAGGGTGTAACAAAGCTCGATGTAAAAGCAGAAAACTAGTGAATCTACATAATATTTGCAGTCGATTTTGTAGAATAAATTTTTTTGATTTGACCCTTAGTTTTCGAAAAAATTGAGTACGAAGTTGATTTTTTTTTCGATTTTTTTTGCAAATTGTTATCAAATATCAAGTATTTACTCAAATTAATACTATCCATAAAGAAAACAAAATATAAAAACGCGTTTAAATAAGAATTTGAGCAATTTTACTTAATCTGCCATACTTATGAAAACTTTTGCGAGAAGAAAAAAATTTTTTTTTTCAAGCTCAGATTAAAAAGTCATATATTACACAATCGTCTCCAAATAAAGATGTAGATTCACCAGTTTCCCGCTTGTACATCGAGTTTGTTGGGCAAAAATTCTCTGGGTAACATTTACTATCAAAATATTTATCTATCCTAAAATATAATAGTATGTAATTAAGAATTTTGCCTTCTTTATTGAAAAATTTCTTTTTTATTTAATTATTATATTTATTTTAGTACCTACTATACAGGGTTAATTTTTGGTCAGTTAACAAAAAAAACCCTGAATTCAGTATCGTTAATAGAACCCATTTCAATAAAAAACACATGTCCTTTTTATTTTTACGATTTATTATTTTTATTCCTAATAATTTTTACAAATTACGCACACCCTACTCACAGCTGGTCATCTGAGTTCATGCGCGGCGCATAAGGGAGGGGCGGACGGACGCTCCGCCTAGGGTGACCAAGTTTTCTACTGTTTCTATGGAATCATTTGGGTGCACTTTTCTTTTTTTTATTTGAGAAAGTACATGTTTTTTTATTGAAATGGGTTCTATGAACGATACTGAATTCAGGGTTTTTTTTTGTTAACTGACTAAAAATTAACCCAGTTTAATTTACATAGACTAATATTATTTTCATGTGCATTACACTTTTTTTTTTATTATTTAACTATTCTTATCCTAACATTATACATTTTTCAATTTAGCTATAATACACCGTGTCCCACGACGAGACCGCGAAACTCCAGAGGGTGATTATTCATGATATTCTGAGAAAAAAAATCTTTATAAAGTTTTTCAAAAAACTCAATTCTAATTTCTTAAAAAAATGATTAAAAATATGATAAAAAATTCACGCGTGTAATACCGTCCATTTTTGAACGGGCTCACACCACGTGACCTCCACCAATAAGCGCGAAGCGAAGCGCGTCCCTATTAGACCGCGAACCAATAAGATCGCGTAGTGATCTCGTATCAATACGTACTTGGTATCTACTTGCCTAGTAACATCGCTATTCTTACAAGGCAAGGCGTACGGTGACCAGAGCGGATCCCCACTCCTCCCCGCCCACCGCCACCCCGCCACCGCTAGCTAGCATTTCAAACATTAGCCAGTATTACACTAGTCGCTTTTTATTAATACTTTTTTAAAATCAATTATTAAAAATGCCCGGATCAAAAAAAATTATTAGGATTTTTTTCTCAGAATACCATGAACAATCATCCTCCGGAGTTTCGCGGTCTCATCGTGGGACACGGTGTATAATACAATAATATTTTTCACACATATATTTTTTACATTTAACCCTAAATAAATGTACATTTTGTTCATTTCTTATATCATCTGGAATCTCCTCATACATTTGAATGCCCTTATACATCAGACAATTCTGTGACATAGTTTTTCTTTCTTATATTTTTTGAACCTCTTTGTTGCACAGTAAAAAAATATGGTTGTAGCGGATTTTGATATTCACTTTTGGATCTGGCGGATTTTTGTTAATCGCAGTCAAGAATGTGGCGGATTTTGCAAGTAACTTAAAATTTGGCTATCAATTGTCATTTCAGCTGTACAGCTGCAGAACTTGGAGCACATTTTTGTCAAGTCGGACATTATTTTTACTAAAAATCCACAAATAATTTGATTTTTACACATGTATATCAAATAAATATTAGACCCAATATCGTTGAAATTTACAAGCCTTAGCTTGCCTTACACCTTAGTGTTACATTAAATCATTTTCACCGCAAAAAGTTTCATTCCAGGATTTATGTTTTTATGTATTTTTTTAATTAATGTAATTTTTAACTTGTCTGTAATAAAATACTTTAAGTTTTACTTTTAATAAAAAATATATTTGTATTCATTATGGAGTTCTGGTACCAACCCCTATGTATGGAAGCCAAATATGGAGTCTCTCTGCCTACCCCTGTATCTTCTCTGCCTACCCCCGTATCTTCTCTGCCTATCTTATCTTGCTTACCCCTGTATCTTCTCTGCCTACCCCCTTGTATCTCTGCCTACCCCCGTATCTTCTCTGCCTACCCCTGTATCTTCTCTGCATACCCCTGTATCTTCTCTGCCTACCCCCGTATCTTCTCTGCCTACCCCTGTATCTTCTCTACCTACGCCTGTATTTTCTCTGCCTACCCCCGTATCTTCTCTGCCTACGCCTGTATCTTCTCTGCCTACCCCCGTATCTTCTCTGCCTACCCCTGTATCTTCTCTGCCTACCCCCGTATCTTCTCTGCCTACCCCTGTATGTGTAAAATGTAATATATTTTTTTAAAGCTTTGTGGGCTGTCAATAAATCCTGAATATCATTTTGAAAATACCTCAATTTCTAGTGCTGGCTTAAGTATGTTTACCTATGATATACCACATTTTTTTTTGGATGTAATTATTCAAAGTTTTATTAAAGTTGCCTTATAAGACAATATAGAACCAACACCCAATACATCGCACACATAAGCATAATCATTTCCAAGCATTGATATATAATACACTTAGATCTGCCTTGCAGAGTAAATTATTTCGAAAAAGTAATGACACGAAGAATCCGCACCTCAATACACTTACACAGGTCGACCTATCAAAGCCCTTCGACTGCCGGCAAGCATCCGCCCACACACCGCAAAAGGTATGGAGCTATATATATAGGGTTACAGTAACAGTATACAAATACTAACCCGTTCCTTACGAGGAGCGTTCATGAATTTTACCATGCATCTAAAATGGCTTTTTTTTCTTGTGGACGGCCTGTTTGCTATTATTTAAGAAGAAAACTTTCTTTTAATGATAATCATTTTAGGCTATGTAAACAAATATAAATAAACACTTACATGTGGAAAGTAACACCATATTTTTTCTTAATTTTATCCGTACGGTTTTTACACGGTTTCACTACACAGGAAGGCATTTCGGAATGTTTTCTGAACGTCCGACTCTGCCGGCGCGGTTAAAGAAATACTGAATACGCGTCTGGCGGAGTCGGAGGTTTTGACGGAGTTGAAGTGTCATTCATTTTTTGGGTTCAGTTCAAATCTAAGTGTATTATAAATCAATGTTTCCCTTTCCTTTCTTTTTTCTTCAAAAAATAGCTTTCAGATTAGTATCGTTCTTAAAATCAATATAAATTCTATCAAAAAGCTCTGCATAATATTATATCACCCCAATGCAGCTAAAATTGTTATAGTGGCTGTTTCTATGGTGCCAGGGATTTTGATTTTATGAGTAACAAACAATTCTTGATACAACGTAAGTCCTGATATCTGCTCTTAAATTCCTTAGCTAAAGGCAGCTAAATAATTAAAAATATGATCGTTTAGTTTCTTCAGAAACATGTTATCTTTCTTGATTAGCTTTTATTATATGTTGGAAAGTTATGGAATACCTGGTTCTCTATTTCTTCGTGGTAAGTTGTTTAGTTTCTCTTCAAAAGCAAATTAGTTTTATTCGCCATCTGCGTTATGATTTTATTTTCGCCTTGTAAGCCACGATTGAGTTCATTAAGTTTTTCTGCGATATCACACAGAAAGCCAAAAGACACCACCATTTATTCATTGTCCAAGTTCGATGTAAAATTTTTTTATTTTGCTGTAAAAAACAAATAATTTCATGCCTCAAAGAATAAAACCGTTCCAGTACTTTTCCTCGGCTTAGCCACCTCACCGAGGTATGTAAAAGGACGTCACTATAGTTACTGTTTATTCTTCCAAAAGACTTTTAAATTTTTCTGTGGTTCAGTTCTTGTGCATCTAATTAAGTTAACTATACTTATTACAGTCTTCATTGCTGGCGGTCTATTTCGGCAATGGATATACGTGCTGCTAAGTTATCTTTGGTGAATGATACAGTGGAAAGATAAGAGATTTGTTAAATTATATTTTCTTTTCAATAAAGTAATAATTCCTTTTTCAGATCCGATCATTGAAGGATTCCATCTGTGCATACACAAAACTCATTTTTTTAGTTATCAATATCATTGTTTTCCAGAAATGTAACTGATAGTATTGAGATAGTCCGTCCCCTCTGGTTTGATTTTTTCATAGGAAGAAAATTTCAATAAATCTTCATGAACTGAAAATTCATTTTTGTCCGGTACAATATCTAAAAAAAACGGAACATTGTGATGTTGCTGTAATATCGGTGCTAGAATCAAAAGCCAAACTAAAATATTTGCATTTCTTCATATCTTTCTATGATGCGATTAAATATGTGTTTAGCAATATCTTCAATGCGTCTAGCAAATGGTAGAATCAGAGAGCTGCATTACTTTTGATCTGAGATATTATTTGACTTTTATTGCTAAATTTATCAAATAATATGTTGGAGCACTGAGGAAACATTCTTTCACAACCTCTGCGTCAGTAAATGGTTTCTTATGGTTTACCAAGTATGTTAACAAATTTTCATACGACGCTCTTGTCACCGCTGCGTCATGTGATACCGCCATTGATATGATATTTTGTTGATGTTGTAAAGACTTCTTGAAGAATGTTAACTTTTCACGTCTTATTAAGGAGCCACGAGGAAAAAGTTACATTAAATGTTTTGTGCTTTGTGGTATAATGACGAAGAATATTATATTTTTTTTAAAATAACACTCTCACGACAGATCAAACATGTGGTCGAACCATGTTTTTTGCAACAACGAAATAATTCTTCTTCCAATTGTCTTGGAACACTCTCTTTTCGTCAGATATTTTTTCGTTTACATTCTCGAAAGACACTCCCGCCATTATGGGTATATTAAATTTTAGACAATAATACAATTATATTTAGACAAGCAAAAAATGCTATTGTATCCGTGTTCCGCGTTATGTTTACTTTGAATTAAAGCACAAAACACTGAGCTGTCAAACATTTATGTGTTGCCACAAGAAAAATTATTTGCGCGCATACTTGTCTGTCAAATGTTTGTTTTTTGGGAATAAATCTAGCGTGTGCAATAGCAACACTCTATAACCAGATCTGTATATGTGACACGACAACGCTGGGTGTTTTTGGTATATTTTGCGACAAAGACAATCCTTTTCGGGTGTCATACTATCTGCACGTCAAAGTCAAATTTAATCTCTCAAGATATACGAAATATAGATTGCCAGATTTTTTTAAACCATGAATGTTTTAGGGGCCGCAAAAAAAGCTCGGCGGGCCGGCATGCGGCCGCGGGCCGCAGGTTGTGTTATGGCTGCATTTTAGATTAGTCGGTTCTCACAAACTGTCAGATGCAAAAAGTGCATTATTTCGCGTTTATATCGTTGGTACGTTAACCCTATACAAATCAGTGCATCTAATTAGAAATAAATTTAGATTTTAAAATCAATTATTTAACAATATTATGCTAATAAAGGGTCTGAAAAGCGTGCTTCAGGCATTTTACTGACATATAATGAAGTCGATAATATATTAATTTTTATCACGAGAGTAGAAATATAAAAGTAACAAGTCACGCGGTAGTTTTATAAGTAATTGGACGGCGCTATATAAAGGAGCAGAGGTGTATCGCGCAGCTTATGTGACAGTTTACGCGGATGCTTTATCGATCCGCCGCCATTTTGAATTGATTGACGTTTGACATGATGGCGCGACCTACAAGGGTCAGAGCGCCAATTTTGTTTGCCGCAGTTCTCTGCCTGTGCGGATTATCCCACGGTTAATACGGTAATTTCGTATTTTTATTTAATATTCAACACAATTGTATTGTGTCCTCTTGTAAGGATAGGATGGTCTTTTGGATAGGCATTGTGATAAGGTACGGCAGGGGGACGTTTGAAATAGTGTCTGCCAGATTGATGCAATTCATTGCATTCTGTCCCACTGCCCCTCTTTTCCCTAATCCCCCTCCATTGGGACCCTGTCCACGGATGCACGGTGGATGTCCTGGGATGGGGGGGGCTGGCGAGGGAGGATACCGGTCTCCACACGGGTGGTTGTAATTACTAATTATATAATGATCGGGGTAGAAGAAACTAACATACTTTTTATGCCGTTAATTTGGGGCCGACGAGAGATTAGGAGTAGATGGTAGTTTTCAATTTAAATAAAAAATGGCTATTATTATCTCATTTAAAACATACAAAGAGGCATTTACAAGGGAATATGTAGTAACTACGCATTTACAGGGCCGTGTGACCTTCATTGTTGGGTTAAGTGATCACTTGACGAATTTCAAAATTAACTATTCTGACTTGATAGTATTGGATGATTCCATAATATGTCATTTTTTTTACTAAAATGGAGAACAGTTGTAATCCGTCGAGTGATCATTAACCCAAGCCAATTTTATTAGTATTTAATAATCACAATAGTCCAGGAGGCCCAATAACACAAGGGAACAACGTCACAAACACCCAGGATTGAGAAAAATCACTTTTGATTTTTGCGTTCTCATAGGGAATCGAGCCCGGAATTTCCGTATCGTGAGTCCATCGTCTTAACCGTTAGATTACGCTACGGAGGCCGCCAATTACCAAAGTCCGGCTTCGGTAAAACCCAGTACCTACCTATTTGTTCACAAAATTTAAAGACACACTCAAAAGGTTTTTTAATAAATACCTAATTATTTAATCAGATATTATTGATATCCCAACAGAGACAGAGAAACTCTAGAACCGAATGTGGAATCATCTAGGCGTTTACAGGCCTTATTGACCTGTAATATTGGCTGGTTAAGTGGCCACTTTGATGTTTTACAACACTTTCCCATATCAATTAATATCTGATATTAGCCCCAGCATGGGTATAATCCAGTAATTAGTCTACAAGTATTTGTTTACATTCAAAATGTTGTTTAATTTATTTAATCGTATCTTATTTTTTTTTTAAATTTGTTTACATAATGTAACACATAATTTATTTAGATTATTTTAGATTTTTTATTTATTTATTTATGATCTCTATGATCAATATACTATAGTGTATTGGTACCGATTGCAGTTTGCCCTATGCACCATTGGGTACGATAAGGGAATAGTAGTAGTATATAAAATGCCGGCTCGTAGTGGTTAGCGCGTTGCACTGACCGTTTGTACGATGTCCGCGTGTTCGATTCCCGCGTAAGTCGACATTGAAATATTTCTTAAAATGTGGTTTCTTTAAAAAGAACTTTTTGGGAAATCGCAAAATTCTGATTTTGGTTTCAATACCTCTCGCACTTTTCTCCGTGTGAGAGGGAGAGAGTCCGCAGTTTGACACGAGTCATACTAGCTCCATCCGGCTGGAAAACTCCCCTATATTGTCGAATTCACATCGGTCTGTGGCTCTGCGGGTCTCTGACGCGTGCCCGTAGCCCGTTATCTTCGACCGATAGAAAATTTGGCTTCATGTCGAAGCGGCGTCCTTTATGCGTTTTTTCACAAAAAGCGCGACTCGATTCTGACTTTTCTCGCGATGGGTTTTTGCGGCGGCTCCGTATCGTCCTTTATCGGAGTACAATCTTTCATCAGCCGAAATTCTTTTTAAAACGGACATATTTGCGTTTGTTATTTTCGGGCTTTTTTTTCCATACGAGACTATCTCGTATTAATTATTCATGGTGCGGTTAAAACCTTCTGAGCTTGTATTAAATTTTCTTGTGTTTCAGGTCAAAGGCAACATTATGGGAACATTGGTTCCCCGGATGTCAACAGTAATACTCCATTTGTCTCGGTATACGAAGTCAAATGTATGTACATGTTTATGTATGTACATGTACAGTTACCCACTGCCGACTGCGACACGGTACAAATCACAAGAACCCACTGAACAAAAAAATTATTAGAATCATTTAAATACATAAAATCAAGAAAAATGTTACTCGTAATCGGACGTTTGTCCGGTTATAATAAAATGCCGCCTTTTAGCGCCTGAATCACACCTGTTCTCCTCTATGGCTGCGAATCATGACATTGGCACACTAACCCAAAATTGCAGACTTCTGAGTTGAGAAACAGGAGCTCAATCACAGGATAACTATCTGACGTGCTTAAATCGCACGAAAACGTTTAAACTTCCATGGTGAGAAATCGTTATCACGATCGATTATTAGCACGTCGATGGTCTATCTGTGATTGAGCTTTTTGGTGTCTTAAAAGAATATTTGGTGTGCGGTGGTTTGACTTTGTAAGGAACACATAAGTGAGGCAACCAAGGGTTGGGTTAGGTTAGGTTTCTTTTATAACTAACTAACTAACCATTACGCTATTTCCCCGAAGGGGTATGCAGAGAGGATAAGACGCCTACCACTCTGTCATGGCAACACTTCTCTTCGCAACTTCCTCCACATTCATACATCTTCTCATGCACGCACGGCGATTATTTCGACTTCTTTACATGCCACACATTTCACGCACCTTGTTTTAAACTTGATCATGCCTTGTATCTTTCTCGGCTTACCTTGACTTCTACATCCAGGTTACAGTCGCATCTCATATATTTTTTCTTTTGCCGTTCTTCAATCATCTATTCGCTCTATCATGACCGAAACAATCGTAAAAGACCTTTCTTATTTTTGTGGTTAATTGCATATCTCAGCCCTTGACACTCTGCTCATAATTTGGACATTTGTTACACCTATCATACAATTGTTCTTACCCACACACATAGATCGACCATTTCAACAGCATTCTGTTCTTACTTCTTACCATAAGGGTTGCGGTTACTAGAATCTCCATTTTTTGAACTGCACAATTTAGCCTCTTTTCTCCAACTATGTTTTTTTGAATTTTTTACGTGAACCTTAGAGGCTTGCACTCGTCACCTCAAGGTTTGGTATTAAAACTTATTATTTTATTATTATTATCTTTTTCGTTGATCCTTATATCTTCTTTTGGTGATTTGATTCTAATGCTATTTACCATTCAAACATTTTTTATTATTTGTCGTTACGATTTATTTAAGTAATAATATTATATGTGAGTACTTTCTATTGACTGTCCTACCTCAAAAATAAGTACTTACCTGAAAGAAGCAAAATTGGCAGATGTACACAACAGGAGTTCTGGGTACACAAAACCCTTATGTTATGGTGGTGAAGTCGTTGGTGGTTGGAAAAAAAAACTCAAGGATGAAAGTTGCCGAAATGCTGTTGAATTGCGATCTCTATGACGATGGTAAGGACTAAGTTATGATTAGGTGTACAAATGTCGAAATTAGAGCAGAGTGCAAGCTGAGATAAGCATTCTACGACCTCTTATTAATGGGCTTTTACGATGGTTAGGTCTTTTGTGGAGCGATCTGATGAGCGATGAAATGAACGGCTTAAAATATGCTAGTTTATATTCGAGTTACTTTGTGCAGCTGGATGTAGGTGCCGTGAAGACTTGGCATGATCCAAGTATCGACACAGTACTTGAAAGTCGGGTCATTGTGAAAAGTCGGAATAATCGGCGTATGTGCATGTGAAGATGTATGATTGTAGAGGAAGCTAAGGATAGTATTTATGTATTTATTTGGACTTGTACTTAAGTGTTTTAAAAAAAAAAAAATAATATTGTTCCCTCACTGGATGATAACCCGTGCGAGGGAGGGAAAACATTTTTACATTGTTTATTACGGTGGGTATATTCTACATACAATCTTAATTTAAGTAACCCAACCATCAATACATTTTTTATTTTTTATTTTTTTATATTCATACAGATGATAAAAGTAAGTATGTAGGTCTATAATTTAAAATCAAAAACTCCCTGAATATCTACTTGGCCTGATCCATTCCTCCAATTGTGTGTATGTCAGGATAGTGTGGTATGGCGTTCTATCCTCTCTGCCTAATGGCGTGATGGTTAGTTAGTTAGTTAATTCCCTAACTACTCAATTCTTTAACCAACAATTCTACTCTCAGGCGACATAATGCATTTCTGGCGCTACAACAGCTGGCCCCGCTGGCTGACCGCAAAACAGATAAAACTCCGCGAGGAATTCGCCAAAAAGTTCCTGTTCAAAGGCGGAGAAATGCTCTCACAAGACAAGCTCTGGGCGCTGTTCAAGAAGTACCAGCACACTATATTGGACCCTGACAATAACCCTGACCACTGTAAGTTTAATCAGTAATCTGTAATTTATTTATTTTATATTATTTTATTTGGGATGCAAACAGATGTACAGGTAAAACATTATGTAATTAAATACTAATAATGAACAATAACATGCCTGCCATCCAATTAAATGTATCCGCAAGTAACTTTTAACAGTTATAAGAATCTACTTTATTAATGTAAATGAATATTTGTCATCTTAAGTCTGCAAGTTTTTGAGTTACTTTATATATTAGTTATATGGGGGTGTTAAACATATCTAAGCTATTTAAATTTATCATCAAACGCCTTACAAATTCGAGGAATCGTAGATTTTTTTTCGGTGATTTGTTTTAACTTTATGCATATGAAAAAGTTTAGGCTGTCTAGTTGGTCTGGAAGGGACACGGAAAGAGAGTAGACCAATTAATTCTGGTGAGTCAAATTTGTTATTTACAATTTTATAATGCAAACAGTATTAAAGGCTGCAGCTAGACTTATATACGGAAGTTCGACCACATCACTCCACTGCTAAAGAAACTGCACTGGCTGCGCTTTCCACAAAGGGTAGAATACAAACTCTGTTGGCTAATGTACAAAGCCATGCATCATGCCGCTCCAGACTATTTAAAAGAGCTTTGCATTCCAGATAAACTAGCTGCTGAAAGACGTCTCACACTTTGATCAGCTACATCCACAGATATGGGCAAGGTTTTAAATGCGCAACTGTGAGAGTGAAGTGATGTTTCGAAGGAAACTTAAGACCCCTTTGTTCTCTAAATCTTTTGATTAATGTATTTTACACTCCGTTTCATTCATTCAATATTTGAAGCGCGCTTGAGGTATATTTGAGAGCCTTAACCATGCTTGCCTATTTCACAAGGCACCAGGTTCTCGGCGCCTGGTCGTCCACTGTTGACAATTCGTCGGCAGCTTGCGTCGGAGCTGCGGGACGTGGACTTGACTTGGGAGGATGCGCATATCTCCTTATTTATTTATATTTTACTGTTGTGCACCAGTGCTATGTTTGATAAAATGAACTAAGAATTTTCAATTTGAGGTAACATATACAACATAACACCAATTACGTGGACAACACAATGTACAAGACAAATTTCTGAAGACGTGTCGTGAGCAAACAAGGTGGTCATGTTATGTCATGCGTATGTTGTGTTGTTGTTTGTGTGCGGAGTGTGGTGCACGTGTTGGGAAATCTGAATATTTAAACGCAGGAGACGATAAGTAAAGAGAGAGAGGATACCGCCGCGCCGTCCTGGCAAACCGTCGATGACCAATGGTCATTGAGGAGGGGTTACTTATTATATATTTTATGGAATCTCCTTGTTTTAGACGCAGTTTGCTGGTACTGCAAATATGACGCGTGGAAGGTGAATCCTTCTAATTACGAAGAACAGGCTGCGCGCGCAGCTCTCCTGAGGAGACATCTCTACGCGGATGGAAAACGGATCAGCAGACAACAAATACAAAGACTTTGTCCAAATTACCACCGGATGGAGTGCCCACTGTGCGAGAAGCTAAAAGGTAATGTTTCAATGTGCTCCCGCCGTCCTGGAGGACAGTCGATGACCGAGGAGCTGATGGATGCCGGACTGACGCGAGAGGAGGCCTGAGAGCTGGCTGGCGATAGGATCTCCACGGAAGAAGAAGAAGATGTTTTTAAATTTGATTTTACAACACGATTTATACATGGTACAACCCGAAAACTGGTGAATCTACATCTATATTTGAAGTCAAATGTGTACATGACTTTTGAATTGCATGAAAATTGCATGAATTCTTATTAAAATGCTTATTTTTTAATTTTGTGTTCTTTATGAATAGTATTAATTTGACCAAGTAAAATATATTACACAACATTTTGCAAAAAACTTTCGAAAAAAAACTTCATACTCAATTTTCTCGAAAACTAAGGGTCAAATCAATTTTTTTTTTTTTCTACAAATCGACTCTTAATATGATGTAGATTCACTGGTTTCCCGCTTGTACATTGAGTACAATGAACGGACAATACATAAATTTTATGTATATATATACAGGGCGTTTACCGTCCAAACACTTATGGGACATGAAGGGGAAGTACCTTAAATATCGTAGATAGTGTATTTTGCTGAAAAAAGACTTTATGTTACTTTAAAAGTTAGTAATTCTGCATTCATAGATTTCTAAAAATTACTTGCTTCGTCTGGGAATCGAACCGACTTAAATGTCCAAAAAAAATCAACCTACTTTTATGATGCCAATCGAAAGAATAGCTAAAAAATAATAACTTTGCTTAAGTAACATAGTATTTTAAAAAAAAGTAACAACATGAAGAAATTAATCATTTTAATCAAATTAAAAACATACATGAAAGTGCCGTAGTCAATTAAGTAAGTATTTTTGTATATTAATTAATTAAATGCTCAAAATGTGATCCCTCTTGTCTTACGCAAATCGCCTGACATTTTTTTTTTAAAAAAAGACATTTGAGTTCTTATGATTTACTCATATATTTAAGTTTTGGGAGCTTTCAAAGATCGAAATAACTGTGTCAGAAAGCAGGAAACAAGTGTGCTGGAGTTGGGTTTCGAACAAAGGGATTCTAATCCGGAGTCCTCGAATCTACCTCTAGACCACAAACGGTTCAAACAATACTCATAATTACCACACGAATACTTGTGTTTCTACATCTTTTTGGTAGTAGAATAATGTGTAATGTTACTTTTGTTTCCTTTGGTTCCTACTCTTCTTTGAAATTTTTGCCGGATGGTAGCGATGGTTGTTTGGTAGCGTCATCTATAAAGAAAGATAGTAGAAAGTGATTGCGGGTGGGTTTGAGCTTGTGAAACGCCCACCCGCGTCGACAATAAGACAAATTCAGCTTGGACCGCAGCGTTCTTTTTTACTATGACGCCGACCTATTCAAAGTATATTATATATCTAAAACCTTCACGCCATTCTCCCGAAGGAGATAGCCAGTGAGGATAGTAAACGCCACACACTCTGTCCTGGCAACACTTCATCTTTGCTATCACTCCACATTCTATACATCTCTCATGCACGCACGTCGTTTATTCCGATACTTCTTACATGCCCACTCTTTTCAAGCACTTGTTTTACTTGACCTCATTGCCATGTTCTTTCTGCGGCCTTACATCAGACTTCTACAATCCAGGGCACAGTTGAATCATTTATTTGTTTTAGCCGTTCTATGCATCATCACCGTTCGCTCGACATGACGAACCAATCGTATAAATAGACCTTTCTAAATTTTGTCGATAATGCTTATTCTCAGACCTTGCATTCTGCTCTTATTTCTAACAGTGTGCACCTATCATCTCACAGTTTATCCACACATTCGCCTGAGAGATCGCGCTCATTTAAACTGCATTCTAGTTTACCTTTATATTATAATATTTGTTTCTTTTTTTCATGATGTTAATGTGATATTCGGCTCGTTCCGGAAAATGGAGGTCATTACATATCCGCCACGTGTATCTGTGGGAATTTCTTATACATCAGGTAAGAGATAGTTCAGAACTGTGAGATTTTATTATGTGTCTAAGTCCTTTCGATAAGGCAAAATCGCTAATGTTATTTACTACCCCCGATTGTTCTGGAGATCCTCCTCAAGACTACCGGATCAGACATGTGAGTTGTTCAGAACTTCCAGTGGAACAACACAATAACCTTGTTTCTGTAATTCAAGCTGCAACTTCGGTAGACAATGTTAGTGGGGTCTAGATTCAACGTCCTTTATCGGACACGCATATATTCCAGATAATATCCAGACAGTCTACAACGGCTAGACTAAGTTCCGATTTTTATGTGAGTTGATCAGAAAGTCTGTATCGTGACAACGCTCTTGTTCACGGAATTATCCAGCTGCTACAACGGATAGACAAAGTTCAGATGTGTGTAGTTCAGAACGTCCTGTAACTGACACACGTATTCCAGAAAATCCAGCAGTATACAACGATAGCATGAATATTCCTTGAAAACGTTATAAATATTTAAAGTATATTTTTACAATTCCAAGCCGATATAAATAACACAATGATCAAAAATGTTGTTTTCATTTTATAAATTTATGATTTTAAAAACACGAAATTACGAGTGACTTTTTAACGCGCCGTTATTGGCTAATGACGTCATAACAAGTCAGCGCCCATATTGATGTGACGTCACACCGCATGCGCGCCAAATGGAGGATTTTGCGAGCGATTTGAAAAAGCGCTATTTCAAACCGCGCTAGAAAATTCATATGACATCGTAAAAAATCCCTTGATATTGTTATTTTTCAATCAATTTTTTGAAATAAAAAATTGAAAATCGGAAAGAACCCAATTATTGTAAAAGTCATGAATCAACATTTTGTATAGGTAACCCGAGGGAGGTTACATCAACCGGATGCCATGGATTGTTTAAAACACAGTACCTTACGGGTTAAACGCGCTGTTAATGTTCTAAAATTTAGGCAGCGGAGAGAAGTTCATATTATTACACTCTTGTACACTGTACTGAACAATCCTAAAGCCCCACTTTACCTTCGTGAAAAGTTTGATCATTTGTCTATTCATGGATTACCTCTTCGATCGCGTGATCAAAATACACTCCTGATACCTGCCCATAGTTCCTCCTTCTACTCTAAGTCTTTTACAGTGCATGCGGCTCGACTATGGAATCAACTCCCAATTGCTATTAAGGAAGCCGAATCAGTCACATCTTTTAAAAAACGGCTGAAAAAACATTTCCTATCTCTTCCTTAAATTTTATTCCTGTTTTACCTCCCTTCTATCCTAGGTAGACATTGAGTGTGATAGTGTGTGTGTGTGTGTACTAGTGGGGAGGATGAAGAGAATGATAAAAGGTAAAAAAATTGAAGATCTGTTATTGCGCTTACGATAAATACCCGCACTACGTTCTTATATTGGTTGGTTGGAAGAAATTGCCAATTTGGGCAATAAACCCGCCAATGTACACAACTATTTGTACAAAAAGTCAAATAAAATAAAATATAAAATAAAAATAAAATATATTAGGTTTTGTATGAATATGATAACCAACGCTGAAGTTCGGGAACGGACGCAGCAACCTCCAATAACTGAAGTCGTGAAGGCGCGGCGGCGGACCTGGCTAGGGCATGTACTCCGGATGCCTGCAGGATCCCACCGTCCTGGCAGACCGTCGATGAATGCTTTTCGGATGTACTCGGCGGAGCTGGTGGAAGAAGGCGAGAGGCGCCTATGCCTTATATCAAAAGAACTCAGAAAATGTTTTATTACTAAAAAAAAAAAAAGCGTCCGTCTCGTAGCATAGTGGTAAAGCATTTGGCTATCGTGCGTAATGTCGTGGGTTCGTAGTGTTTTATATCGTTGGATTTGTAAAATTATACTTTAAATATTTATAACGTTTTCAAGGATATTCATGCTATCGGGAAGAACCCTATTGTATTTTTCATTTAAATGTTTTTATTATCAGTGTGTAGTTAGTATCTCTGTCTGTCATAATAACTCATTTTCATTTAAAACTGAAAAACGCGTTAAAAAAACTTTTGGCTGTCTGTAAAGTCGGTTTACGGACGATAATTTTACGTGATAACGTCATAAGAAAACATTTATGAAAAATAGCATACTTTTATGAATTGAATTGAATTATTATTACTGAATTATCATTATTTTGTATAATACAAAGCAAGAGTTAATTGAAAATTACAGTTTTTTCTACAAATTATCATTTTTTTGCACCCGTTAATTTCACTTTCTTTTTGTGCCTTGTGTGCTGCTGCTGTCTCCCTTCTACTCGGACGCATCGGCCGATGGAGTGGAAGAGAGATAGATGCGTCACAAACCGAACGCTTAGGCCGATCGTGCCTCTCTATCGCTGGTTCCGCGCTCTCGCTTGCACACTCGGCTCAGGCGGAACGCGACAATGAGTCATGCTTTTTCGTGTGTGCAGCCGGCGGTCATCGATTTATTAGACGTTATCACGTCAAAAAATCATTAAGTCCTCTGTTTACTGCAAAATACACGATGTTCGTATGAAATTTCTGAATCATGCGGGTAAAAAATGTGTTTTAAGTAATTACCTACTATTCTTATATGTATCAAATATTTTTATCCGGTGTAAAAAGGTTTGATTGAAGATTAGCAAAAATGGCAGTGTAATATTTTGATTATTTTCGGAGATATTAATTATTTAGTGAGATTTAGTAACGCGGGTTACACCGCAAGGCGAGGGTTAGAGCAATTTCGTTATTAACTAACTAACTAACTAACCATCACGCCATTTCCCCGAAGGGGTAGACAGAGAGATAGAACGCCCACACCACTCTGTCCTGGCATACTTCTCTTGCTTCCTCCACATTCATACATCTTCTCATGCACGCACGTCGATTATTCCGACTTCTTACATGCCCACTTTCGAGCACTTGTTTTACTTGATCATGGCGTGGTGTCTTTCTCGGCCTTCCTCGACTTCTACATCCAGGCACAGTCGCATCATTTATTTTTGTAGCCGTTCTTTCATCATCCATTCGCTCCACATGACCGAACCAACGTAAAAGACCTTTCTTAATTTTGTCGATAATGCTTATCTCAGCCTTGCACTCTGCTCTAATTTGGACATGTGTACACCTATCATACATAGTCTTACCACACATAGATCGCATTTCAACAGCATTCAGTCTACTTTCATCCTTGTTTTTCCAACTCCATACTTGGCTTCCATACATAAGGGTTGGTACCAGAACTCCGTTATGAACTGCCAATTTAGCCTCTTTTGATAAGCACTTATTAGATACGACCGACTTTAGGGTACCATTAACTCAGTTACCGGCACTAACCCTCCTTTCAATGTCCTTGTCCATATTTCCATCGTTTTCGTTATTAATTTTAATTATACAGAGAAAATGAAGATATAAGTAATCAACTCATTGTATGGTAATCACGAAACTAATATAAAGATAAATTAACGAAGCGATTATTCAAATGACACGAGTTAAATTCACGCTTTTTTTTATTTGATATCTGTGGCACGTTTTGTTTAACAGCCCCGCATATAAAAGCGGTTGACATGTCGCCCTGTATTCACATCAGGGCTATTTTCTAGCGTAAATAGAGAGGATAGAACGCCCAACACCTGTGACTAGGGAAACAATACATTCATTGCAATGGCGCTGACAGGCTGCCGTTTAACTTTTGCGATTTCGCTCACCCTTTTTGGATTTGGTAAGTCCTGGGAAAATGATGTTTATTTTACATAGATAGGCTATTTTCTTCGGTTCCTTGTCATGTCCTAGTCTTAGGAAGATTAAGACATTTTAGTCTCAATCTCAACTTGTTAGAGGGAAACAGAATTATTAAAATGTATTAGATAGTGGAAGATGGATAATATAGTTCCTTGTCATGTCCTAGGAAGATTAAGCTATTGGGTTCTTCCCGATTTTTTAATTTTTTTAAAAATTGATTGAAAAATTACAATATCAAGAGAATTTTTAATTTTTTTTACGATGTCATATGAATTTTTTAGCGCTTTTTCAAATCGCTCGCATATTCCTTCATTTGGCGCGCATGCGGTGTGACGTCACAACAATTCGTAATGAATTTCACGCCTTTCATGGTGGACGGGTATGACGTCATCAACCAATAACGGGCGTTAAAAATCATTCGTATTTTCGTGTTTTTAAAACATAAATTTATAAATGAAAACAACATTTTTGATCATTGTGTTTTATATCGTTGGAATTGTAAAAATATACTTTAAATATTTAAGAATATTCGTGTTATCGGGAAGAACCCTATTTCGTCTCAATCTCAACTTGTTAGAGGGAAACAGAATGATTAAAATGTATTAGATAGTGGAAGATAGATATAGTTGTCTTTGTTTCACTGCAAAATACAAATGGAACAGAATTTTTTTACATTTCTCTTTGAAATAGCTTGTCAAGTTAACTACACATGTCTCTTCTTAGAGAATGTATGACTAGGAGCATAAGATAATGCAGAAAATAAAAATAAAAACACAAACCCATCAGTGCAATCCGTTCGTAAATGGGATAATTAATAAGCGAGACACGATAATTTAAATGTTTTTTGTTGTATTAATTTTTTTATTACAACTACCCTTATCCACACCCAATAGTGCATAGGGCACTGTGCATCTGGATCATTTTATTACATGAAGGTAGGATGATCAGTCTTACGCTTCAGTACCAGTCCAAGGTGTCACACATGAAATATTATTATGAACATCACGTGTAAATAAATATTTCGTGTTACCTTCTACGGTAATCGAATTCGCGACTTTATGCACGGTAATGAGGTGTATAGTTCCAATGTGCTATAAGTCCACTATAGCTGAAAATTAAGATTTATATGACATTTTGTTAAGTTGGCGGTGTCCTATATGAATAAAATATAAATCAGTTTCTGTCAACGGTAAATCGGGTTGGGTTCTTCCCGATTTTTTACTTCAAAAAATTGATGGAAAAATTACAATATCTGGGGAATTTTTTAAAATTTTTACGATGTCATGTGAATTTTCTAGCGCGGTTTGAAATAGCGCTTTTTCAAATCGCTCGCAAAATCCCCCATTTTTGGCGCGCATGCGGTGTGACGTCACAGCAATATAGGCGCTCACTACGGAATGAATTTTCACGCCTTTCACGGTCGACGGGTATGACGTCATTAGCCAATAACGGGCGTTAAAAATCATTCGTATTTTAGTGTTTTTAAAACATAAATTTATAAATGAAAACCAAATTTTTGAACATTGTGTTTTATATCGTTGAAATTGTAAAAATATACTTTAAATATTTATAACGTTTTCAAGGATATTCATGCTGTCGGGAAGAACCCTATTGGCGATATATCCGTGCTGTAGTTTGTTCCAATCGCCGATGAGTCTCCCGACAGCCAATCAGCGTCGAGTATTTGGAAAACAAGCCGTCAGAAATGAGAATCAAACACCGATTAGTCACAATTAGTGAGTTCCTAAACACGGTAAAAGTGCCAATAAGTTTCAAACGACGATAAGTCATTCACTGTTTTTACAATATCTCATTTAATAATGTAAAAATTAATAATTTTATTGAGAATACGTGTATTAAAATAATACACCTACTTCAATTTGCAAGATTTCGTTAGAAGATGAAGTCTTCAACGAAATCACTTGAATTCCACTTCGAATGAGTTCAAAGTAATACACCGTCTGGAGATCGGATGTTTACTCGGTTAAAACCAAATTCCGCTTTATAACCCCTGCATCACTCCCTGTTAAAATAGCAGACTTCTGAGTGCAGAGAATAGGTGTCTTAGAAGAATATCAGGTGTGCGGTGGTTTAAGGAACACAGAGGTGAGGCAACCCAACCCTTGGTATCTACTGTCATCCGGCGAAGGCGTTTCACCATATACTACGCACGCCTCCCCATGCTATTTAACAAGGCATCAGGTTCTCGGCGTCCTGGTCGTCCACTGTTGACAATTCGCCGGCAGTTTGCGGGACGTGGACTTGACTTGGGAGGACGCACGGGAGCTGGCGGCCGATCGCTTGGCCTGGATATGAAGATGGTGATTTAAATGAACTAATAATTACACTTTCATTTTCAGTATCAGCCCATTCAGTCACCAATGGACCGACAGCATCAACTGGAGCGTCAAATGTTATCTCAATATTTGAATTGAAAGGTAAACTATTAACTATTTAATTTATGACCATTGATTTATACACTTAGATTTGAACTGAACCCAAAAAATGAATGACACTTCAACTCCGCCAAAACCTCCGACTCCGCCAATTCCGAAATGCTTCCTGTGTAGTGAAACCGTGTAAAAACCGTTCGGATAAAATTAACAAAATTTATGGTGTAAACTTTCCCACATGTAAGTGTTTATTTATATTTGTTTACAATTGGCCTAAAATATATTATTATTTTAAAGACAGTTTTTTCTTAAAATCATAAGCCAACAGCTACAAGAAACACAAGAGTCATTTTAGATGCATGGTAAAAATTTCATGAACGCTCCTCGTATAGGAACGGGTTAGTATTGTATACTGTTACTGTAACCCTATATATATAGGCCCATACCTTTTGCGTGTGTGGGCGGATGCTTGCCGGCAGTCGAAGGGCATCTGATAGGTCGACCCGTGTAAAGTGTATTGAGGTGCGGAATCTTCGTGTCATTACTTTTTCTAAATAATTTACTCTGTATTATAAATCAATGTTTATGACTCTGTGAGAAGTGACACAAGTCAAAAATCACCACTTTACAGGAGAGCAAAAACAAGATTTAAAACATTCTAGTTCGTCAACTAAATGGGCTAGGTTACATATAAGTATCTTATTTTGTATATAAAAACATTCACTTTCACTGTGCATTTTAATATTTATGGTTAATATTATAGTTTTAATGTAATTCATGAAAAACCTGTAAGCCGTACCTTTTTTTATTTCCAATATGACGTGTTCAAATTACGTGTTAAATGATACAAGTACAGCTGAATTATATTGAACCTATAAATTGTATTAATTTGTGTAAACTGATTATACAAGAAGTAAAAAAAGTTGTACCTATATGTAATAATCATTGTACCTAATCACTATTGAGAAAAATCGGGTTTCAAAGTTATATAACTCTTAAATATTATCAAATATTTACGATAAATATACTGGAAAAATAAAATGTGAAAATGAATATAATCGCTCTTATACCACAAAGCATGAAGAACAATCTGTGGAGCAATTACTTAAAGGGGTTACAACTTGACATAATGTACGTCTTTCCACTCAAACTGCATGGTAAGGGCAGACACCCCACCACATTTCCCCACCTTTCCTCCCCGCTACGATGGATAGTCGCGTCATAATAAAATCACTCTCATTACTTTCATAATGGACTTTGTATATCTATATTCACGATTTTTTTGTCAAATCACTCTGCACCAAACTATAGCAGATAGAAGTGAGTGAGTAAGACCAGACGCACGGGAACGGACGCAGCAACCTCCAATAGCTGGAGTCGTGAAGTTGCGGCGTTGGACCTGGCTTGGGCGCGTACTCCGGATGAGCCTGAACCCGAGCTGCCTCTTCTTCACGCCTGCAGGAACCCGCCGTCCTGGCAGACCGTCGATGACCATCCTACGGCTGTACTCGGCGGAGCTGAAGGAAGTGCGAGGAGGCGAGAGAGCTGGCTGGGTCTCCTGTAGCTCAATCACAGATGAATGTCGAAGTTCTTAAAAACGTGCTAAGCATTTGACCGATCACAATGAACATACGTTCATATCACGGGTCGCGTTTGCCTATGCACCATGGATGATGAAAGGCATTACTTTGACAAATGTTTCGTTTTATTGCATCTTCTCAAATCAAATTGTTTAAAGCTAAAATAAATAGCATGATAAATTGTGCACAAACACTTAAAACTCTATAAGACTAAATTATTTTACTTCTACTTACAGTTTTGGCGTAATTTCCACATAAATTTGAAGCGGGTACTAATTAATAATCCCGATCGATAACTTTTAACGGATGTTCCATTGTGATCGCGAAAAACGTTAAACATCCATGGTGAGAAAAATCGTTATCGAGTCGCTTATTAGCACGTCGATAGTCAACTGTGATTGAGCTACTGGAGGGATCTAGGGATGTCCACACGCTCCCCGTATAAAACAAAAAAAGTGCAGCATTAGTGCTAATAATTATAATATTTTTTTGTTTCAGCCGACGTTTGCTACCACTGGAAAAACGCCATTTGGCCGACATGGCTGCGGCCGGCGCAAATTCCAATTCGGGAATCTTTCGAATCTAAGTTCCTGTACCACAAGAATGGAACTAAGTTTTCCAACGAGGACATCTGGGACCTTTGCAGGAAATACAAACACGTCATCTTAGATCCAGAATACAACCCTCTGCATTGTAAGATCATTTGCTTACTATAAATTATCTAATATCTAGAACTAATTGATTGCTTAGTGGGGTAGTCCCCGGGGGAACTTGGTGTGCACTCGCTGGGGCGGCTGTTTGTGTGTGCGTGCGTGGAGGTCTCAAATTTTATATCCCATCCCTCAACTCAATTGATTGTGTCTTTTGCAAGGATAGGATGGTCTTTGGATAAGGTATTGGTGATAAGGTACGGCAGGGGACGTAGGAAATAGTGTCTTGCCGGATAGATGCATACTGCATTCTGTCCCTCCCCTCTTTTCCCTGATTCCCCCGGCCGTTGAGGACCCTGACCCGGATGCACGGGTGGATGTCTCGGGATGAGGGGCCTGGCGAGGAAAGGATACCGGTCTCCACACGAGTGGTAGTAATTACTAATAAATAATGATCGGGGCAGAAACTAACATACCCTACCACTGTTAATTTGGGCCGACTCTGGTTGGTTTGGGTGATGGAAACAATGACAATACATAAGCCGAGACAGTGGTAGGGGCAAAGAAAGCATTTGTTCGCGTACATAACGTAAATCATCAACATCCGTATTTTTATCACACTAACAATCTTAACTATCGCGGTTTAGCTTGTTGAAAAAAATCGGTGGAGTTGGCTGGACTGCAAAAAAGACTCAATAGTCTTTAAAGCAGTCTAGGGGAAATGTTTGTGGCTTCGTTGTAATCACCCAGTGTTAAGGATATAAATAGTTATGTTTATTTATATTTTCAGGTAATTATCTGTTTACAACCGCTCTGCTCCACGGTAATTATCTGTTTATAACCGGTCTGCTCCGCGGTAATTATCTGTTTACAACCGCTCTGCTCCACGGTAATTATCTGTTTACAACCGCTCTGCTCCGCGGTAATTACCTGTTTACACCTACTGCAAGTAGACCGCAACCACCGGAGCGGGCGGTAAACAATGTGCAGGGAATATTTACATGAAGGCAAGATGATCAGTCTCAAATAGGGATGTCGAAAGTCCCAAAATATATCGATATATCGTATCGATATATTTTTCAAATATCGATATCGACACCGATATTTTTTTTAAAATATATCGATATATCGGTACGATTTTTGTAAAAGATTTTTTTTTGCATATTTAGCCTGATCGAGCTTGAATAGGCTAAATATACCTACTGCTAGTAGTAGGCGATTTATTTTTGTTGTTGTTAATATCGATATATCGGTGCAATCTATGAAATCTATCTTTAAAAGTACGCACTTACCTACAATTTTTCGTTTGTTGGTCAGAAAAAAATATCGATTTTTATACCTTTTCGATACTTGGAATTTTAAATCGATATATCGCTCAAAAACATCGATATATCAAATTAAAAATATCGATATATCGATATTGTTTTCGACATCCCTAGTCTCAAATACTTTTATGTGAAAATCATATTCGAATATTTGTACCAAGACGATGCTCATCAATCATCAATTCATCAGCGTAATGGCTAAGACGCTGGACTCACGATGTTCCGGGTTCGATTCCCGGTGAGAACACAAAAAAAACTCAAGTTTGGGTGTTCGTGGCGTTGCGTTTTTCCCCTCTGTAATTGGGCCTCCTGGCTTGTTGAGGTGCTTTAATTAAAAAAAATAAATAACAATAAATAAGTCAAACATACTACTTTACTACAAGTCTACTGCTCTCCCTTATCCGCAACCAATGGTGCATAGGGCACTGCATTGTCACTCCAAGTGTAGTGAATCTTGATCATTTATTTAAATTGTGATTTTCTTATGTATGCGGATGACCTAAAAATATTTCGTAAAATAAAAACAACAGCTGACCAAGAAATGCTGCAAGAAGATCTAAATACGTTAAGTGCCTGGTGTGAACTAAATGACATGCACCTAAATGTACAAAAATGCTACAAGATCACATTTACATATAACATTTACATATAACATTAATAATATCGATATCAACTCAGTTAACACTATCCGAGATCTAGGAATAACACTTGATTCTCACTTCACATTTTCTAATCATTTTACCAATATCAAGGAAAAATCTTTAAGGTTTCATACATAGAATATGCAAACCATTTAAAAATCCCAAATCCATAATTTGTTTGTACAATTCATTAGTGCGTAGTAATTTAGAATTTGCAAGCGTTATTTGGTCGCCGCACTATATAACTTATGTAAATGTCATTGAATCAATACAGAAAAGGTTTCTTCGCAATCTGACATTAAAATTCAATCTTGGCCAAACCCTACAATTTTATGATCAGCGCCTTTCATACTTCGGTGTTGACAAGTTGGAAGTTCGGAGAAAAATTGCGGACTTAATGTTTCTCCATAATATAATTCATGGTAAAGTTGACTCTATATTCTGCTTGGAAAATATAACTTTGAATATTCCAAGTCGGCGGGTGAGATCAAAGAAAACATTTTTTGTCCCCAACTTTCAACAATAACATGGCGCACTTTAATGCCTTATCTCGAATGTTAAGACTGTACAATGACATAGAAAAACATATAAATATTGATGTATTTAATGATAGATGTGGTAAATTCAAGAGGAACTTGAAATCTTTTTATAACCTCTGATCGAATATAATAATGCAAACTACTTAAAGCTTTTTAAATCTGTAAATTGTGTACGAGAATAATAATGCTGTGTAATTCTGTAATTGATGTGCAATATAACCATGTATGTTATTATTATGATAAAATGTAAAATGTAAGATATTGTCACATTGTAGAGTTACCTGTAAATAAATAAATAAAATAAATAAATAAATTACATGACGGCGAGATGTTAAGTCTGTAGCGCCATTATGAACAATATAATAATTGTTTTCAGACCAAATGTGCTTCTACGCCCGTTACGGAAGATGGAAGACGACAGTTCCGAGTACCAAGAACATGAGGAGCTTCTTCTACATCGGTAAGAAGAGAATCGGTCTCCTGGAGCTGGTGAAGAAGTGTCCCAACTACTTCGATAGAACTTGCAGGAAGATTTACTATCCTGATTGCTCTGAGCTGCCAACAACCACTAAAGTTACTACGAGAACTACAACTGTTGCTACCACAATAGCGACTCTCCCACCAACAGAACCACCAACTCTCCCACCAACAGAACCACCAACTCTCCCACCAACAGAACCACCAACTCTTCCACCAACAGAACCACCAACTCTACCACCAACAGAACCACCAACTCTACCACCAACTAAACCACCAACTCTACCACCGACAGAACCACCAACTCTTCCACCAACAGAACCACCAACTCTACCACCAACAGAACCACCAACTCTACCACCAACTAAACCACCAACTCTACCACCGACAGAACCACCAACTCTACCACCAACAGAACCACCAACTTTACCACCAACTAAACCACCAACTCTACCACCGACAGAACCACCAACTCTCCCACCGACAGAACCACCAACTCTTCCACCAACAGAACCACCAACTCTACCACCAACAGAACCACCAACTCTACCACCAACTAAACCACCAACTCTACCACCGACAGAACCACCAACTCTCCCACCGACAGAACCACCAACTCTACCACCAACTAAACCACCAACTCTACCACCGACAGAACCACCAACTCTCCCACCGACAGAACCACCAACTCTTCCACCAACAGAACCACCAACTCTACCACCAACAGAACCACCAACTCTACCACCAACAGAACCACCAACTCTACCACCAACAGAACCACCAACTCTACCACCAACTAAACCACCAACTCTACCACCGACAGAACCACCAACTCTCCCACCGACAGAACCACCAACTCTTCCACCAACAGAACCACCAACTCTACCACCAACAGAACCACCAACTCTACCACCAACTAAACCACCAACTCTACCACCGACAGAACCACCAACTCTCCCACCAACTAAAACACCAACTCCAGCACCATCAACCGCTCCACCAACTGATGCACCAACACCGGCACCAACACCGGCTCCAACACCAGCACCTACCCCAGCTCCAACCCCAGCTCCAACACCAGCTCCAACACCAGCACCATCAACCGCTCCACCAACTGAGGTACCAACACCGGCACCAACACCAGCACCAACACCGTCACCAACACCAACGCCAACACCCACACCATCAGTCGGTAAGTTTTGTCTGTTGAATAATTATTCTCAATTCTTCTCAAACGCTATGTGCGTAACCTATCATAAAAGCATTTACGAAGAAATACAAAGAAGGTTATATAGCGACCAAATGCTTTCATTGCCTCTATCGCTGTCTCAGCTCTAAGATTGTCATAAACGCATTCACCCCAACCTGCTCAAGGAGCTGGAACAAATTATAATCGCCAGTTTCCCTGTAGGAGTAGGCAGAGGGAATAGAACGCCATACAACTCGGTTCTGACATACTTCCTTCGCTTCCTCTACATTCATACATCTTCTTATGTACATACGCCGATTATTCCGACTTTTCACATATCCACTTTCAAGTACTTGTCGTACTTGGGCATGCCATGTCTTTCTCGGCTTTCCTCGGCTTCTACATCCAGGCGCACATGCATTTAAACTTCTTTTAGCCGTTCTTTCATCACTCATTTGCTCCACATGACCAAACCATCGTAAAAGCCCTTTCTTAATTTTGTCGATAATGCTTATCTCAGCTTTGCATTCTGATCTAATTTCGACATTTGTACACCTATCATACATAGTCTTACCACACATAGATCGCATTTCAACAGCATTCAGTCTACTTTCATCTTGTTTTTCCAACACCACGCTTCACTACCATACATAAGGGTTAGTACCAAGAACTTCGTTGTACTGCCAATTTTGCTTCTTTCGATAAGTTCTTATTTGCTACTATGGATTTCAAGGCACCATTAACTCTGTTTCCGGCAGCAGCCCTTCTTTCAATGTCCTTGTCCAAATTTCCGTCTCTTGTTAACATTCTTCCCAAATATACAAATTCTTCAACTTGCTTCATTTTCGCACAATCCTAAGGGTATAATTAGGGCATTCTTATACTTCTTCAAACTATTGGATACCAGTGCCAGATCAACTACGTCATAGGTTCTGGAAGTCTTACGCCGCCCATAGTATGCAAGAACGGAGTCTGGAGTGGATCTCAAACAACATGTATACCAGGTAATATATTACAATTGATTATTATTACTAACTACTTATGGCAATCGTCCGTCTTCGGAAGACGATGAAGATGCGGCAGATCAGGAAGGCAGCTTCTCTGGTGACTGTGAAGTCCTTTACGAGACCCGCACAGTCGACCACATCTCTCACACCTCCAGGTTGTGTGGCAGTTGGTAGCTGCTTCGCTCGCTGTCTTCTAACTCCCAAACTCTCCAGCCAGAGACTGTCATGTGCCGCTCTGCCTTCCCTTAGCTCCCTCCTCCATGCCATCCTGTCCCTGGCGTGATTTTCCAAATTATCAGCAATTGATTATTATGGAAGCGAGGGGAGTGTGTCAGGACAGAGTGGTATATCGTTCTATCCTCTCTGCCTAACTCTCCGGGGAAATGGACTGATGGTTACGATACAGTAAACTTAGATATAGATCAGTGTAATATAATAATCTGAAAAAGTACATACCTACAGAAAGGTTAGTTCGAAGACATTGCTAAAAAGCAATAAGCCCGCCCTTGAACTTTTGTTACGTAATTGTACATCAAAGTTTTAAATATAGTATATTTTATTATTACATGACAAAGGTAAATAAAATCGACTCGTGAGAAATAAAATTTTCATATTGATGATTACAGCTTTATCTAGTACGCCACCCCCAACCGAAGAACCAACAACCGTTCCACCAACTGGACCACCAACACCAGCACCAACACTAGCACCATCCACACCAGCACCAACTCCAGCACCAACACCGGCTCCAACACCAGAACCTACCCCAGCTCCAACACCAGCACCATCAACCGCTCCACCAACTGATGCACCAACACCGGCACCAACACCCAGCACAAACTCCAGCTCCAACACCAGCACCATCAACCGCTCCACCAACTGATGCAACCAACACCAAGCACCAACCCAGCACCATGCTCCAACACCAGCACCCATCAAACCGTCCCACCAACTGATGCACCAACACGGCTCCACCACCAACCCCAGCTCCAACACCAACACACAACTCCACCAGCACCAATCCAGCTCCAACACCAGCACCATCAACCGCTCCACCAACTGATGCACCAACACCGGCACCAACACCAGGCTCCAACATCGCACTCCACACCAGCATCCAACACCAAGCTCCATCAACCGCTCCACCACTGATGCACAGCTCCAACACCGGCACCAACAACCGGCCACCAACTGATGCACCCAACACCGGCTCACCAACACCAGCACCACCCCAGCTCCAACACCATCTGCACCATCAACCGCTCCACCAACTGATGCACCAACACCGGCTCCAACACCAGCACCATCAACCGCTCTACCAAAACTGATGCCACACCGGCACCAACACCAGCCCAACACTCAGCACCAACTCCAGCTCCAAACCAGCACCAATCAACCGCTTCCACCAACTGATGCACTAAACACGGCACCATCACCAGCTACTCCAACCACCCGCCACCAACCCCAGCTCCAACACCAGCACCTTCATCAACCGCTCCACCAACTTGATGCCCAACTCCGGCACCCAACACGGCACCAACACCAGCTCCACCACCTGCTCCAACTCTCAGCACAATGATCACCCGCCGGGCACCAAACACCATGCACCAACTCGGCTCCAACACCAGCACATCAACCGCTTTTCCACCAACTGATGCCACAAAACCGGCTCCACACCAGCACCATCACCAACCTACCCCTAGCTCCAAACACCAGGCACATCAATACGCTCCTACATCTGATGCAACCAACACGGCACCAACACCGGGCTCCTACCACATGCACCTACCCCAAGCTCCAACTCCATGCACCATTTCAACCGCTCCACCAAACTAGATGCACCTACAACGGCACCAACTCCGGCTCCACTCAGCACCTACTCCAGCTTCCAAACGCCAGCACCATCAACCGCTACACCAAACTGGATGCACCAACACCGGCACCAACACCGGCTCCAACACAGCACCTACACCAAGCTCAACACCTAGCACCATCAACCCGCATCCACCTAAACACCATGACACCTAACACCAGCACCAACACCAGCTCCATCACCAGCCCTACCACCAGCTCCAAACAATAGCTACCATCAAACCGCTCCACCCAACTGATGCCACCAACAACGGCACCAACACCGGCAACCCAACACCAGCACTACTCCAGCTCCAACATCCAGCACCAAAACTCCAGACCGCTCCACCAGCACTGATGCACCATCTCCGGACTACACCTGTCCTAGGCAAGTAAATGGCTTTTCCAGACGTCTTCTTAACACCAAGCAAGCTCAACGACTTTTAGAATTGAAAAGACTTTTTTTTATTGTGTTGTTATTTGTATATACAGAATGCGAGTTGTGGAATCCAACACCAGACTGTGACCATACACTTGCTACGGACGCAAGCTGATGCTTCCTATCGCCTGGCACCCAACACCATGCTCCAACGGTAGTTCAGTTATCCTTCGGCGCAGCTCACAACACGTTCTTAGGATCTGGAGTCTTGCACCGCTCCACTAACTGTCTGCAGATTCGGAATCTGGAGCAGGCACAACACCATTGTAGGCTCCCAGGTAATATCTTTTGTAAACTACATATCTGAGTAGCTCGACACCTGAATGAAACGAGAGACTCTTGATCTATCAGCATTTTTCACAATTTCTGATGCACAACGCACGAGATATTTACAACATTCATGGCTACAGTGACACTATGCACCTACTATAAGACTGTGGGCATGTGACAAGTTAGATCCATCGACGTTGCGCTGCATGAGACAGACTGTATGATGTGCAGGAGCAAGAGAAGTGTGGCCAAGTACAGAGTCTCCTGCTCCATATCCTCTTGACCTACCCTTCGAAGAAACGGAGTAATGGTTATTAGCTCCATCACAACAATAATATTCATGTGTAACTATGCTAATTTGCACAGTTGCCACACCGGCACAAACTGGCACCAACACCTAGCACTACACCAGCCTCACAACACCTAGCATCCTACCACCGCTCCAACACCAGCTCCTTACACCAGCTTCAAACACCAGCTCCATCACCAGCTCCAACCCAAGCGCCATCAACCCTCTCCACATCTGATTGCACCATCACGGGCACCAACACCGGCGCCAACTCCAAGAAACCAGCACACAGCACCAACCTCAGCATCACCAACTCTAGCCACCTACAAAAACCAACAAATGCTCACTACACCGAGCTCCAACACCAACTCTACACTGCTCCAAACCCACCAGCTCTCCCACGACGGTATTTACAACACATTACGGACTGAGGCATTTCCTTTAACACGACGAACTACCAAACTCTACCACACACTCTTAGCACCGACAAAACCCTCAAACAGAACTCACAACACATTCCTGGACACAACTCACGACACCACCAACTCTCCCACCAACAGAAACCACCAACTCTTCCACCTACAAAACCACCAACTCTACCACCGACAGAACCACCAACAGAACCACCAACTCTTCCACCTACAAAACCACCAACTCTACCACCGACAGAACCACCAACTCTCCCACCAACAGAACCACCAACTCTTCCACCTACAAAACCACCAACTCTACCACCGACAGAACCACCAACTCTCCCACCAACAGAACCACCAACTCTTCCACCTACAAAACCACCAACTCTACCACCGACAGAACCACCAACTCTCCCACAACAGAACCACCAACTCTTCCACTACAAAACCACCAACTCTACCACCGACAGAACCACCAACTCTCTCCACCAACAGAACCACCAACTCTTCCACCTACAAAACCACCAACTCTACCACCGACAGGACCACCAACTCTCCCACCAACAGAACCACCAACTCTTCCACCTACAAAACCACCAACTCTACCACCGACAGAACCACCAACTCTCCCACCAACAGAACCACCAACTCTTCCACCTACAAAACCACCAACTCTACCACCGACAGAACCACCAACTCTCCCACCAACAGAACCACCAACTCTTCCACCTACAAAACCACCAACTCTACCACCGACAGAACCACCAACTCTCCCACCAACAGAACCACCAACTCTTTCCACCTACAAAACCACCAACTCTACCACCGACAGAACCACCAACTCTCCCACCAACAGAACCACCAACTCTTCCACCTACAAAACCACCAACTCTACCACCGACAGAACCACCAACTCTCCCACCAACAGAACCACCAACTCTCCTACCGACAGAACCACCAACCCTTCCACCAACAGAACCACCAACTCTCCCACCAACACAAACCTTCCACAACTGCTAACCCAGACGACTCAACCCTCACAGACCCTACGGACGGCACAACTGATGACTCAGGAGACACTTGCATGCACTCCACGTACTCCGACTACCCCACGGAGCACTTCACGGGCGCTTACACTGGAGAAACTGTCACTGGCGACAACGGGCCAAGCACCGAGTGCTCTTGTGAGGAAGGTTGCTCGGACTGTCCCAAAAGATGTCCGCTACATTAAAAAAATCATAACAATACTTAAATATATTCAATACCTATATATTATCAACGGTATGAAAAAAGTAATGGAAATCAAGCAACGTCTTTATAGTTACAACAGCATTATTTTTTTAATATTATAAATCTATTTATGTAGGTTAATTTACTGACTTGTATCACAATTTTGACCAATAAAAGAAAATGATTTTAAAATATTCTCGTACCCACTTATTCCTAGAATCCAATATCCCCCTAACATTCAATCCAAGATCTCTTTATATTTACTTACTTCCGCTCGTGATGAGCATCTCCTTGATTCCAAAATTCCACTTTTTTGACCGTGAGCTTTCAGCTCCCAGCAATCCCTTACTCACATCTCACAGCCAACTCCCAGCTTAACCAAACCAGCCAACACATTGTCCGTATAACGCTGTCTCGGCCTCTACTTTCGTTTTAACCAAGATTGTGGACTGTTTTAAAACAAGATTAAATGTGGACTGGCGATGCAGAAGAAGATGTTCTTAATACTGAGAATGACGCGCCTTGTTCCAATAAACTCGAAATTGGACAAGATTCATATCAAATCGAACCTTCAAAATGTGGCGTCGATCCTCTGTGGGTACATTCGGTCTTTGATAATATGTTATCGTATATACCAATTGTAAAGGAATTAATCAGATACTGAACACATTTCCCATTTCGATGATGATTCGAGTTCTGATGAAAGCGAGGAGCCATGTTTTGCTACTGTTAAGTCTGACCAGTTCTGCACATTTAAGCGTTGATGATTGCAGTAATATGAATCCTAATCAGAAATCCCAGACACCTCCTCAATATTATGTTTTCCTGGTAGAGTTTATTCTCCTGATATTCATCGTTCGGCGTTAATTTATTTATTAGTCTGTGTTTTGCCATACAAACCATATTATTAAAAAAATCGGTGTGCGTCGAACCACACGGTGGAAGTTATACTGCTTTGGCCATTCTCATACACCCACTCACGCACACAAACAGACAGGATATATAAATGAAATATAAGACATTTTTCAATATTATTCAATATATTTATATTCAATATATTATACGTGACTTCATTATTATATTATACACCTATATTATCATTATCAGTTATTTCTTCTATAATCATTCTTTCATCTTTAAGTCATGGAGAGAAACCGAAGCCATTGCAATAGCGTATTTTCTAAAAAGATAATTCGCTAAAATGACGCGTAAGAAGTAAATAAACAAAAGAAATGACAACTGTCAAAGTCAGACCAATACAAGCATCAGTGACTGTGGCGCCATTTTCTCTTAAGCGCCATTTTCTCTTAAAAATCAGCGTGACGCGGTTTCTCGACCAACATCCCACCCCAAAGTGTCTAACGGGCGCAAAGAAGTATAACTTCAAAAAAACTTAATTTAAAGAATTTTAGACAAATATTTATTAGAAATCCCAGACACCTCCTCAATATTATGTTTTCCTGGTAGAGTTTTTTCTCCTGATATACCATATCATCGCTCGGGGTTTATTTATTTATAAGCCTGTCTTTTGCCATACAAACCATATTTAAAATTAAATTTATTTAAAGAATTTCAGGCAAATATTAATTAGAAATCCCAGACACCTCCTCAATATTATGTTTTCCTGGTAGAGTTTATTCTCCTGATATACCATATCGTCGCTCGGGGTTTATTTATTACTAACCCTGTGTTTTGCCATACAAAAAATACTTAATACAAATTTAATTTAAAGAAATTGTGGCAAATATTAATTAGAAATCCCAGACACCTCCTCAATATTATGTTTTCCTGGTAGAGTTTATTCTCCTGATATACCATATCATAATATGGCCGGATAGTCGGCTTTCCCGACTAGTCGGTACATCTCTAATTATAACCCCCTCTAACACCAACATTTCGTTGTTCCACTCCTTACAAGACAACCTGTATATTCTAGATTATATTAAAATAAAAACGCATATATGAAATGTTTTATTACTTGTATAATTTGTATAATAATTTATAGAAATATTCTACCTGAAGCCAGATATTTCATTACAAGAACTTATACAAAAATAATTGCTAAGTACATGATTTGCGACAGTACAAAAAAGAATACAATGTATTTTATCTAATGGTGCGTAAGACACCAAACTTGGCGATAATATTGCGTACACTTTTTACACTCTAATTAATAAATACTTAAATTAAGTTATACCACATGCAAACATTCTGCATTGTTTTTATTGTATTTACATGATGGATTTAGGAAAAAAAATGAAAGATTTCCTTTTCCTATTACTGAAATTCTTACAAATTTTAAACGGACTAAAGTAATCAACAAAAATATTGATAATCCATATAAATTCATTTTTTTTTTTGCTGTCAAACTGAAATAGATAGTAAAATCAATCATGCTGAATCCTAAATATGATCTATTCGCAAAATGATTCAAATTTTATGCGTAGAACATATGTGTTGATCTAAGCTTAGATTTATTTCAGGATTATGACTTTCAGACATTCTTACACGTTTTTTTAAAGATTTAACGATTATAAATCTTACAAGACTAGTTAAACCAAATTTTCAACGTCATTTAATTGAGTCGAGTCTTCAATGGTCGCAAGTTGATCTCCCGGGTTAGTAGATTTATTAACATGCTTGAGCATAAAATGTCTCTTTAGATGAGTTTTGAGTCTGCAAGTATACGAGCAGAGCGTGCAATGGAATGGTTTCAAACCAGAATGCGTCAACTGGTGTCGCAGCAAGTCCGCCTTGAGCCTGCATGCGTAAGGACACTCCGAGCAAGCGAAAGGTTTCTCCCCTGTGTGCGTCAGAAGGTGCACTTTCAGTTCAGAAAACTGCGAACAGGTATGATTGCATTCTGGACAAGCGAAAGGCTTCATTCCCGTATGTGTGAACATGTGCCTTTTTAAATGGCTGGTTCTCCTGCAAGTGTATTGGCACTCCGTGCAAGCGTACGGTTTAATTCCAGTGTGGATCAGATAGTGCGATTTCAGATTGCTTTTATCTTTGGATGTGTACGGACATTCCGAACACTCAAACGGTATCTCGTTTGTGTTTCTCCGCCTCGGCTTTTTGGGCTGTATTGCGTATTCGCATTCCGCGGCGAACGGCATCGGGTAGCCAGAAAAAGAAGGATATAGTTGTAAATGTTTTCCGTGTTATTTGGTTTATGAGTTTTGTCCTCGGCGTCTTCAGCGTTTTCTGAAATAAAAATATTTTTAGTTGCACACACGAGTATCGTCTTAAACCATACTTTTTGCATTTTTGAGTTAGCGTTTGAATTGAGATTGAAATAATAATCTAGATCACCTAGAGAGAACTATGTTGCTTGATGATAGTTCAACATAGTTCCTTCTTCTTTTCTAACGCTTTCTCAAAAACAATCAAAAGCCCGGAACAGAGTAAGTGCACAATGGTTTAAGACGATCCACAAGATAAAACATAAAATTAAAAAACTGTCAAGTTATTTTCAGGCATAAATTGGGTTTGCTTTGAATAACAAGGGTGCACTAAATTTTCTATTAGACAGGTACGTGTTAAACATTAATATTGTAAATTAATATCACAGCACAGGTTTTGGCTAGTGAGGTAAGAAAAATAAAAGTGAAATATTATATATGTGAAATGCTTAAATAATTAAATAAAAATTACATCAATTTATAAAAAAATAATGACAAATATACATACAGACTGAGGATGCCAATAATGGGGTGAAAGCGCTGACAAGCGCTTATTGAGAAATTGGTTTATTTAATAAAAAGTGAGGGTTTATGCGTTTCGAGAATCTTATATTTAAGAGGACGCGCTTCCTGGAGACCGCGGCTATTTCTCCATGCAAACGTATTCGTCGATTTTTTCCCAGAAATTAAGCTTATGTTTTCAAGAAGATATTGACAAGAAGTGTGTTTGCAGTCTTATTTTTTAGTATCGCCTCTGGTCAATAAAATATGTGAAAAAATCACTGCTCTAGTACTACATTTCAGGACTGCGATTGTATGAAGAAATGGTCTAATCTTCTTAAGTTATTTAACCCTGGACACCTAACGTTCGTAGATACCCTATTAAACCTAACCATTCGTCGATTCGACGAACTGTTTTTCGAGGAGGATATTTTTAACTAAACACATGTTTTTGTTATTTTTATTAGACAAATATAGGAGGCCTAAAATTGATGAATGAAACAATTTGATAAAAAATCTAATAAAATATTTCTTTTAAACAATTTTTAGTGGGGCACTAGTTTTGGAAACTAAAAAATTACAGGTTTTTTTGCACCTAACATTTTTTTTGACAATATCTTGAAGAATTGTGTACTTACATATCGGATATCGGATGGTCCTGCTTCTCAAGAGACCGTGGCGAGTACTGAGTTGACAAGCAACAATACGACCACCGGCTTGCAGGGCACAAAGATACAGCGTATTCGTTATTCAGTATTCGTCAGTTCGACGAAGGTTAGGTGTCCAGGGTTAAAAATCATTAGTACCTAATAATACAGTTCGATGACATCTATTATTTATTTATTGAACTTACTTGATTCATCTATATTATCCATTGGTTCTTGAGCCTCAGTTTTAACATCCGGAGAGTAAGAAATTCCAATTTCTGGGTACAACATTTCATGATTCTCTTCATCATCGCTATCGGGCTCCGCTTGATCTGGTTCTGATTTGATTATCGACGTGGTTTGTTCCTCGCTTCCATAAAAAATTGGAACTTCTTCACTAGAAAAATGTCTGGCCATATCTCCTACGATCGCTGTGTCGATATTGGCGAGATCCATGGTTAGCCACTATGTTTGATTCCTAGAAAAAAGCGTTTCTTTAAAGACGTTTGAAGATGTATTCATATAGAAGAAGCAGAGGAAGTGAGTCAGGTGTGTGTGGTTAAGTGTTTTGCCGAAGAGGTAAGCAGATTTCTCTGTCTAACGCACGTGATGTAAAATTTATTTACAAGTGTTTTTCTCACTTATGACATCTGTTGAGAAGATTGTTAAGCATTTTTGGCAATCAATCTTTTATTGGTAATTTGTCTACAAGTATTTGTACATATTCAAAATGTTGTTAGAAATCTATACAGCCCACTCCGCACTGAAAATTGTTCTGTATTTTAGTATAAGTAAAGTCTTAATCAAATTTCGGGCATCCATACAACTTCTGAATGAACATGAGTAATATTGTATAGAGATTTAAATCATATTCACCTATCAAACTAAAAAAAGTAATGTTCCGAGAAAAACGCATCTTTTCCTTAGATAATAAAACACGGGAATATACTCTTCACTGATTTGCAGTTAACGATGAATAAATTATCGCAGTAAGCCATTTTAGGTGTGAATGAAACACACGAGTCAAAATTAATCAAATAATCGAGTTTTTAGGTCGTAATAAAACGAACTCCACTTAAAATTTATAAAAAAAACATCGGAATTCTCAGATATGCCATTTTACACCAAAGAAAAATTTGAAAATATTCATTCGATTACATAGTAAGCTGTCTCAACTCGCTTAAAAGATATGTTTTGTAACAATGTGATTCCCGTGGCTAATTCATTAAACTACAATTATAATTTTTATATTAAATCTCACATTTTTAACAAATAATAACACAAATCAACTCAACACAAACGCATTTTGACATTAATTCGAGCGGCTGTCAGTGTAGTATTGTTACGTGCAATACTTCAACACATTTACACGAAAATAGCTTTTTAAATTAATTTGATTAGTAAATCCTACACTACCATTTAATTTTATGATACAAAAACTAAGAATTTAAATTTATTTACTAACCTTTTTTTTTTATAATATCCCTACAAACACTAAAACGTCAGTTGCCGCTGTCACTATGAGTGGCCATTTTGTAATGTCAAATTTAGTTCACAGTTTGATCGCAAAAATGTCAGACTTGTCAGATAGAATACACGGCTTAGTAAAGTATTAAAATATTTTTTTAAAAATCTAAAATAACGCTCAAAAAGTCAGCAATCAGCATTTGATTATATTTATAATAATTCTGATGAACCTTTGTGAAATAACCGGTGTCTATGGTACGTCATAGTTTTTCTTGTTAGGCTATTAATTGTATTTTTATATAGCCCAGTAAAACATAAAAATGGTACCTAACTAAAGTAAATTATTGAATTAAATCGGATTATAATAAAATTAATATAAATGCATAAATAAAGAATTCTATGGCGTGCCACTTCCAAAATAAGGAACTGTGCTATATTTTTATATTCCATTTTTTTTTTGTATGAATAATAATGAATATTTGTAGTTTTCTGTGAAAAATAAAAAAAACTCAAATTCAAAATATTCTTCGTAGAAAAATGTTTTAAAATGAATCTCATAAAAATGGATGGACCGCAAACGGATGCTTTCCAAGCAACACCGTCTCCGAAGCACACATAAAGGGGAAAAGTCACAAAGAGAGAAGCAGCCGTGTACTTTTCTCCTATTTACATCAAAACTTTATTTATTTAATGACCTGTTTTGGCGGGAAATCGCGATTACGATATTGAAAATTTGATTTCGGACTTAATACGGATATACTCCGCTGAGCTGATGACGCGAGAGAGCAGCTGGCTGGTCTCCTGGAGGGATCTTGTGATGTCCACATGCTCCACATGGGAGCGAACGTGGTGGAAGAAGAAGAACTAATTAACCATCACGCCATTTCCCCGAAGGGGTAGGCAGAGGAGAATAGAACGCCACACTACTCTGTCCTGGCACACTTTCTTCCACATTCATACAACTCTCATTATTCCCGATTTTCACACGTCCACTTTCAAGTACTTGTCGTACTTGGTCATGTCATGTCTTTCTCGGCCTTCTTCGGCTTCTACATCCAGGCACACTTGCATTTAAACTTATTTTAGCGGTTCTTTCATCACTCATTCGCTCCACATGACCGAACCATCGTAAAAGCCCTTTCTTAATTTTGTCGATAATGCTTATCTCAGCCTTGCACTCTGCTCTAATTTGGACACCTATCATACATAGTCTTACCGCACATAGATCGCATTTCAACAGCAATCAGTCTACTATCATCCTTCTTCTTCCAACTGCATGCTAGTATTCCACTTTTGGTAGGTTTATCATTAAAAACTTGGGATAATACAAAATAACAAGACAGATTTAGTGAAATTTACATTTTAATGCAATTCAAACTGTAAATAAAAAGTGAAATACAGTATTTTTATCACCTCCAATCTTAACATAAGCAGTAATGTTATACTCATAAATATTAACTTAAATCTACTTAACAAGCTATCATGTTAAATAATCACATTAATGAGTTGTGGCATGAAATTTTCTATGAACGCAAAAAAATGAAGCGAGAAATCACAAAACCATGGGTGCGATCCGTTTGTAAATCGGATAATAAATAAGCGAGATACAAGCATTTAAAGGTGACATCTACTACTATTACTTTTTTCCCTATCCGCACCCAATGGTGCATAGGGCACTGCATTGGTACACCAAGTGCGGTGTCTATTGATTATTTATTACGTGAAGGTAGGACGATCAGTCTTACGCTTCAGTACCAACTATGCTACCACTGTGCTACGAGGTGGACATGACATCATCGCTTTTTTTTTACAAAACAACTTTAAATGATTATATCTCGCTTATTGATTGTCCGATTTGCAAACGCATAGCACCGATGGATTTGTGATTTATTTCTTAATTTTTCTGCATTAACAGAATATTTTTTGCTACAAGCCTTTTTCTAATTTAAATATGTACAAATCTTAGGTTGAAAGTCATTGTCCTAAAGTAAATCTCAGCTGAAATAAAATTACATGTACAAAACGTATTTTGAACTTAGCTAAGATTTATTTTACGATTATTGAGACTTTCAAGCATATTGTGAGGCTACCAATGTTAAGATGAAACGCGCCTCCGTGCAATCGTAGTCCCCCAGATTCCTCGCTGGAATTTAGTACTGAGCAATGTTTATTTTGACATGTTTGACATACAACTGCACTTGGTGTACCAATGCAGTGCCTATGCACCATTGGGTGCGGATAATGGAAAGTAGTATAAGTAATAGTAGTTAAGTGGCATGCTTGTATCGTCATATTTTTTTAAATAAATTATTAAGACAATTAAAACACAATTCTGGTCGTATGTGAAACGTGCTAAAACAAGGTTGCTCTAGTGCTGAATTCCAGGGATTATCTGGGGACTATGTTTGTACGCAGGGAACGGAGTGAGCTTCCTCTTAGGTAAGGTTTACACAAGGAATATATAGACGCCAGCAAAGACAGACAATTTGCTGCTTAAAAGTAATAAAATAATATTTTTTTCTATGACTTTCCGCTATATTCAAAGTTTGTAATCATATCGAAAGATAAATTCATAGAAAAATGTAATATTTTAAATGTTTGCAATGAAATATTGGCTTGTTAAAGTCTGTTTGTCAGGTCAAGAATACTGTTGTTAACAATGAACAGTGCACGGACCATCACGTGATCGCGTTGGAAATTAAAAAACTAGACTGCAATTTTTTTTCTTTCTATTTATTAAACATGATATTTTTTAGATTTCTAGAAGTCATTTTTTTGGACATTTAATTTGGGTTTTGTAAGAAATGCAAGCGGTGACGTCACCATTGTCATTTCCTTAACCACCCATTTAAAAAATGCATTCAAAGCAATGCACAATGTACATTTAAATGCTATTTTGCTGTTGAAATTATCTTAATCAGAAGAAATATTAACCGCAAAATGTAACGGTAAAATGGTGTCGAAAACTAGGAATTTTACGCAAACGCGTTTAGCACGCGGTATCTGTGTGTCCACTGGTCTTGACTCGGTACATCGGATAATACAGATTACTGAATGCGTTACATACTGATCATGTTAATACAGGTTTAAAACAGTAAAATAAAAATATATAAAAGAAAGAAAAAATAAATGGATATAAAAAATTGTCATAAAAGCCGTTGATCAAAGTGTTAAGGAGAGACAAAAAACCTTAGTTTCGCCAGCAAAAAATATTTTAACAAATTTTAAATACGGACTGTTTTTTATTAAAAAATAAGATTTAAAAATATGTTACATGGAGTAATTAAATGTAGTACAACCCGAAAACTGGTGAATCTACATCATATTTGGAGTCAATTTTCTAGAATAATTTTTTTTTATTTGACTTTTCGGAGAAAATCGAGTACGAAGTAGATTTTTTTTTTCAATTTTTTTTTGCAAATTGTTATCAAATATAAATTTATTTAGTCGAATTTAATAGTATCCACAAATAAAACTGTGCAATTTCATTTAATCTGAAGTACTAATGAAAGCTTTAAAGAGAAGAAAAGAAAAAAATCGAACATTGGACTCCAAATACGATGTAGATTCACCAGTTTTCGGGTTGTACCTAGAGTTTTATTACTCCATTGTATACAGGGTGTAACCAAACTCGATGTATAAGCTAGAAACCAGTGAATCTACATAATATTTGAAGTCGATTTTGAAGAAAATTTTTTTTTGATTTGACCCTTAGTTTTCGAGAAAAATTGAGTACGAAGTTTTTTTCGATTTTTTTTGCAAATTGTTTATCAAATATCACGTATTTAGTCTAATTAATACTATCCATAAAAAATAAATAAATAAAAAGCGTTTTAAAAAGAATTTGAGCAAATTTTACTTAATCTGCCATACTTGTGAAAACTTTTGTGAGAAGAAAAAATTTTTTTTTTTCAAGCTCAGTTTCATAAGTCATATTACACACAATCGTCGCCAAAATACTATGTAGATTCACCACAGTTTTCGGGTTGTACAACGAGTTTTGTAACTCCATGTATATTGTAGGTTATTCATCTTCCCAAACACCAATTTCTAAATGTCTTACATGGAAATCATAAAAAAAACGAAATAATAAAATTAAACAATAAAAAAATATAAAAATATATTTGTAGTACCTTAAGAATGTTAAAAATACCTAAATTATATTACCTAAATATTATTTTGTAAAAATCCAGTACCTTATTAACTTAAAGTTATTTTAGTTTAAATTTATATGATGTGAATATAAATATAATATTTTTTACTAAGTACTCCAGACAAAACGATAAATATTATTTGTTAATACGTTTTTTAAGAATCATAGGTGTCTTTGAAGAGTTTAGGTGTATTAAGTTTGATTTTAAACCGGTCGATCGAGTATGACGAAATATTACGTCATAAAAAGCGACTGTAGAACATGTGTTTAAACCGGTCGACCGAGTATGACGAAATGTGACGTCATAAAAAGCGACTGTAGAACATGTGTTTAAACCGGTCGACCGAGTATGACGAAATATTACGTCATAAAAAGCGACTGTAGAACATGTGTTTAAAACGGTCGACCGAGTATGACGAAATATTACGTCATAAAAAGCGACTGTAGAACATGTGTTTAAACCGGTTGACCGAGTATGACGAAATGTTACGTCATAACAAGTGACTGTAGAACATGTGTTTAAACCGGTCGTCCGAGTGTGACGAAATATTACGTCATAAAAAGCGACTGTAGAACATGGTGTTTACTACGGACGTGACGATATATTTTGTTGCTGCGATTATCACTATGGAAGTGACGACATATTTTATGAAAATTTTCACAAGTGCATGAAGGCAAGATGGTCAGTCTTACGCTTCGGGCGCAGTCCAAGGCATCACATATGAAATATTTCAATGCGAAAAATACATTTAAATAAATATATCTTATTGATTCCTGCGGGAATGGTACCCGCGACTTCGCGCGTGGCAGCACCAAACGCTAACCACTAGACCACAAGGCGAACAAAAAATAAAAATATATTTTTTTTTTATATGTACAGTATAATTTTTTTTTTAAATTTAGTTTTGTCAGGAGCACCCATTTTACATTTGTGTTATAAACATTTCGACAATTCTACCATTTGAAAAATATTTAAAAAAAAAAAAAACTTTTAATTTAATTTAAGAATACAGAAAAAATTCACAAAATCACCAGTGTTATCCGTTTGTCGGTAGATTTATAAGCGAGATACAATAGTCCATACTCTGTGAGGTTAGCATGTATAAGTTACAACGACGTCATAATGGAATTTTTGTACGAAAATTTTAATTTGTGGAAATTTGAAAATTGTCAAAAATTGTTATTTCTAACAAAACCAACTATTTAAATTACCGCATATCGCGCATTAATTATCCGTTTGACAAACGGCTTGCACTGAGTTATTTGTAATTTTATTTTGTAAATTTTTTTGACAACTTCGAACAAGAATTCACTAGAAGGGGCCTTTCCATACAAATTTTCATAACGCCACTTATTATCCAATCCCACCATCTAAAGACTCCAGCACTTGGGCCAATACACGAGACATGTCTAGTGATGACGTAGTAGGTAACTAGACACGGTAGTATTTTTCAAGTATTGAATGTCACTTCTCTGAAATTCTTGTTCGATGTTTTTAAAATGTCACAGGGGGTTAAGTAACTTTTTCGAATTCGACAATTTTAACTTATCACACAAAAAAAAAGAGAATTTCTACTTGTACCATTATCTAGCGTGCCGTCGTGAGCAAAATTTCAATAAAAATAACGATATTACATACAAGCGATGAAAAATTATTAAATCTAAGCGTTTAATCTAAACATTTACTAAGGACTATTTATTTACATAAAGATATTGTTATGTTTTAAAACATACCTTCACCGGAGTACGGTTATAATTTAAAATAATTATTTTTCTGGATCTTAAAAACGAAAATGAAAAAATACAGTTGGTGGAGAGGCTGACCGGTGATCAGAAGGGCCCAGGTTCAATCCTGGAGCGAACTGCTGCTTGATTTGTTAAATTTAAAAAAATGGTTTTAAATCGGTAATGAGGGAATCCACTGTTTTCTAAAGTAATTTTTTTCTATAAACTTACTATTTAACTAAACAAAAAATATATATTTAATATTTTTTTTATAAGTTATTGATGAAGATACGATTTTTTAAAGTTGCACATTTCAAATACCGCGCTAAATACCACTATGTACTAACTGCATCATTTTTGCAGGAGTGACGTCATAAAACGGATTGTTTAAGGCCATGGTATTTCTCCAGCCAGTAACAAAACTGTCAAAAACTGTCAAAAAAACGCGGGAAGCACAGATAAAATATACCGTCGACTCAACTGTCATATCCTGTTAACAGCTGTTCAGGGGAGACTGAATGGCGGCCATCTTTTTTGCAAAAGAAGCTTGTATGTAGATTGTATTCCATATTAAAATGCCATGGAACGCGGCTACGGGGGTTTAAAAACGGAAACCGGAAACACTACACTTAGATACAAGGAGTGACGTCATTGTTTAAGATTTTGAAATGAATGCTATTTTCAACATTTTTTTATTAATTTTTGCGTGCGTTTTTGGGATATTTCATCCCATCTCAAATTTTTTAAATATTCGCGTCTACACGAAAGCATTTTTAAAATTCAATTCCGGCTAGCAGTGGATTTCCTCATTTAAGTAGTTTAATCAAGAGAACGCAGTCATCCACAAAAACGTGGTCCTTTAATTTCTCCCTCGAATTCAACACTAGAGTAATGATTTTTCAAACTGACTCGATGTACAAGTGGGGAGCCAGTGAATTTACGTCATTTTTGCATTAAAATTGGGTAAGAAGTTGATTTTTTTTTCCGGAGATTTTTTTTTTATTTTTTTTTTTTATCAAACATCATTTATTTAGTCAAATTAAGTCCACGTCCCGCAGCTCTGACGCAAACTGCCGGCGAATCGTCAACAGTGGACGCCCTGACGCCTTGTAAAATGGGCGAACATGACCTAGCCAGCCGAGACGCCTTTATTAACACCGTATACAGACTCCAGGACTTAAATACACGAAACGTGTGACATAGATGTCTAGTGGTGACGTAGATGCCTATTGATGACGTAGTGGGTGACTAGACACCTCAGACACGGTAGTATTTTTCAAGTATGGAACGTCACTTCTCTGAAATTCTCTTTCGAAGGGAGAAACGGCCGTTGGTGGGTAGACTGCGAAGGAAAATTGCTTGTGGATGCCATTTCAAAGTGGCACGTCAGTAGCTTGCTTAGCTCAGTGGATAATTTTCACGACCAGCGATAAAACTCTCATATGCCGAGATCACAATAAAAAAAAAAAAAAAAAATAATTCCAAACAATTATAAACGTAAAAATAACCAGAATTCTCTTAATAAAGCCTTTTTTTATATCTATGAACTAAACTATCAATATGTAGAAAACAATATAAAAAATAAAAACATATTTACAGTTTTTTTAAAAAATATTTACATTTATAAGTCAAACTATTCTGTGCCTAAGTGTTGCAAAATTATGTCTTGTAGTGAAATGCTTAAAGATTCAAAATCGTTCGCTAATAAACGTGTATTTTAAAGTATTTTTTCAATGTGGCAAGACTAAATGATTGATTTGCACGATTTTGAATTTGGAACTAACACTTTTCGAACGTTCTGTTTAAATTTCCGATGATTTATGTTATTTCGAATTTGGAATCATCAGTTTTCGAACGAAGTTCTGTTTAAATTTCCGATGATTTATGTTATTTTGAATTTGGAATATCAACGAATTTAAATAAGTTAAATATGGAACAGTCTAGTTAATTTACATTATTTTGAATGTGGAACATAGAATTTTGGAACGTTCTGCTTGAATTTCAATTGACTTCTGTTCTTTTCAATACGGAGCAGTCGGTTTTGGAACGAGAGTTCTCCGTTTGAATTGAATCCGGCGTTCACCAAAGCACCGGGTGTTGGATTTGAATTCGGAACAGGCTCGCATTTTGGCGGGCCGTTCTCTCATTGGTCGAAACTCTTGCGCTGTTTTATCTTGATTCGTTCCAGCTCGTCTTCGGACGTTCCGTTGCTGCTGCTCATGTGGCGATCTGCAAACAAAAAACATAACTGTTATACAGGGAGACAAAAAAAAAAATCTACAAAATCGACTCCAAATATGACGTAGATTCACTGCTTGTACATTGAGTTCTGTTACACCCTGTATACAAGTTAATAATCGTAGAGATGCGTCTGTCTGTGATCGACAACCATTTTACGGCTTGACCAATCAAGGCCAAATGTTTGTTTGTTTGTTTGTCCATTTTTATTTAGACGTTCCGTAATATATTTATTTTGTGATTACCTGAAGCCCTGGAGGCTGGCGCGCGGGGCACCAGCACTACAGCCCCGTCCGCGGCCTGCTGGAGAGAGTACTGCTGCGAGGAAAGAGGGTTCCCGTCGGAGTCCCGCAGGTGCTGTGGACAACAAACGAGGACTTCATAAAAATTTAGAAAAATATTTATATACAATTACATAGCAAGGCTTTTTGCTCTTAAGCAATATCTTCCTAACAACCCTTAATTATTTTAGTGATAATCATTTATTGTACGCAGTATTGGTGGGTAGATGAAGCTTTAAAATTACATTACATTATTTACAAGGTTATCTAACTAACCGTCACGCCATTTCCCCGTAGGGGTAGGCAGAGAGGATAGAATGCCACGCCACTCTGTCCTGACTTCCTGTGCTTCCTCTACATTCATACATCTTCTCATGCACATACGCCGATTATTCCGACTTTTCACATGTCCACTTTCGTTCTTGGTCATGCCATGTCTTTCTCGGCCTTCCGCGGCTTCTACATCCAGCCACACTTGCATTTAAGCTTCTTTTAGCCGTTCTTTCATCACTCATTCGCTCCACATGACCAAGCCATCGTAAAAAACCTTAATTTTGTGGATAATGCTTATCTCAGCCTTGCACTCTGCTCTAATTTGGACATTTGTACACCTATCATACATAGTCTTACCACACATATAGATCGCATATCAACAGCATTCAGTCCACTTTCATCCTTGTTTTTCCAACACCACGCCTCACTACCATACATAACGGTTGGTACCAGAACTCCGTTGTGTACTGCCAATTTAGCTTCTTATTTGGCACTATGGATTTCAAGGCACCATTAACTCTGTTCCCTTCTCTCAATGTCCCTATCCACATTTCCGTCTCTTGTAAACATACTTCCCAAATATATTTACAATGTTAATACACTGAAATATGACAGAGCTGCGGGACGTGGACTTGACTTGGGAGGATGCACGGGAGCTAGCGACCGGCTCCACGTCAAAAAGTGATTTATATCCTGGTTTTATTAAACTAACTAACTAACCATGACGCCATTTCTCCGAAGGGGTAGGCAGAGAGGATAGAACGCCACACCACTCTGTCCTGGCATAATTCTCTTGCTTCCTCCACATTCATACATCTTCTCATGCACGCACGTCGATTGTTCCGACTTCTTACATGCCCACTTTCAAGCACTTGGAAGTGAGTGAGATTAATCCTATTTTGAAAAATGTTAAAATGATAAATAATAAAATGATCGCATGGTCACCTGGAAGACGTGGCGGTAGAGGGCGGCGAAGTGTTCCTTGGCCCTCTGGCGCTCGGAGGTCAGGTTCTGGTGGTCGCGCTGCAGCCTCTGCTTGCGACTCCGCACGTCCCGGACCTCGTCAGCCAGGGAGGTGATCTGGTCCAACTTGCGTTTGCGGCAGTTCTGTGCAGCCACCTAGCGACAAAAAGCGAGACCAAAAAGTGTAAAAATTGAAGGATACTTCCTATTACTACTACTTCTCTTCCGTTTCCGCACCCAATCGTGCATAGAGCACTGCATTAAAATCACTGATTACGATTTTTGAGGAGAATTAAGTACAACACTCTCTCTCACTCCCCCAAGTAGTTGAATTTTATTTATTTATTTTAATGCTTTTACGCCTATAGGGCTTTTACATAGACATTAAATTATTACACAGTAGGTAGCTATTCATTACCGCCAGAGATGGCATCCAGACACTGTTCCCTAAAATGCACTAGATTTGTGTTGAAAACATCAATATTGTTAGTACACTTGTTAGCCAGTGCGTGCATTCTTCGTATCGGTGAGTTAGCACTGTAATTGGTCGATGATTGGCTACAGTAAAACAGTGCATTACTACGGGTAACTCGACCAGGCACTCGTATACTAATCAAATTTGTTAGTTGACAACAATCAAACATAGATTTTAATACTTTGAACAGAAAAAGCAAATCATTTAATATTCTTCTATTTTCTAATGTTTGTATATTTAAAAAGTTATAATTTATGTTTACAATGGGAATATTTAATTTAAAATTAATAAAGCGCAAAAATTGATTATTCAGTAAACCAAAGAATTTAATACAGGGTTAGTTTTTAGTCAGTCAACAATCAAATAAAAAAAATTAAAACCACCCTAATGATTCCAGAGTAACAGTAGGAGACTTGGTCACCCTAGGCGGAGCGTCCGTCCACCCCCCGCCCACCTCCCCCATCGCACTTACCCTTATGCGCCGCGCATGAACTCAGATGACCAGCTGTGAGTAGGGTGTGCGTAATTTGTAAAAATTATTAGGAATAAAAAATAAGAAATCGTAAAAATCAAAAGTCAATTAATTGATAATTACAAATCTAATTAACCTGCCAAATTCTTGTGTTTGAACATTATGCGTCTAACTTCACGCGTAGGAATCGGCGCATGCGCGGAGCGCTTGGTTGACTCTCCACTGACGTAATGGGGTGGCTACTTTCTACGTAGATTCCTACCTTGTTCTTCCCCCGGCGCCGTATGTCCCTGATGAGGGACAGCTGTGTCTCGCTCAGGTCGTGCTTGCTGAGCCGCTCGTTGAACTCGTCCATCGGGAGGTTGATGATGTCATGAACGGACATGGGGATTCCTGCCACGCCAACGCGGAGAAAGAAACGAAAACAACACGTTAAATTGCATTCAGAAGAAAGAAATCACGCACAAAGCTAACACAAAAACTTTTGGCTGTCTGTAAAGTCGGTTTACGGACGATAATTTTACGTGATAACGTCTTAAGAAAACATTGATGAAAAATAGCCTACTTTTATGAATTGAATTGAATATTATTATTACTGAATTATCATTATTTTGTATAATACAAAGCAGGAGTTAATTGAAAATTACATTTTTTTTTCCATAAAATATCATTTTTTTGCACTCGTAAATTTCATTTTCACTTTTTTTTATTTTTTTTTTTAACCACCTCAAAAGGCCAGGAGGCCCAATTACAGAGGGGAACAACGTCACAAACACCCAGGCTTTAGAAAAATCACTTTTGATTTTTTTTGTGTTCTCACCGGGAATCGAACCCGGAACCTTCGTGAGTCTAGCGTCTTAGCCATTACGCTACGGAGGCCGCCTTTTGTAGCTTGTGTGCTGCTGCTGTCTCCCTTCTACTCGGACGCATCGGCCGATGGAGTGGAAGAGAGATAGATGCGTCACAAACCGAACGCTGGCTGATCGTGCCTCTCTATCGCTTGTTCCGCGCTCTCGCTTGCACACTCGGCTCGGGCGGAACGTGACAATGAGTCATCCTTTTTCGTGTGTGCAGCCGGCGTTCATCGATTTATTAGACGATCTTAACACCAAAGTTTAGACGACCATATCTCCCTTATCTGGTGACCGATTAGAAAATGGATGGTACAGAAGTTTTCGTAATTTTATGCTTTATTTTATTACATTCAAACAAAAAAATTGAATAAATATGTAACAGAATGATGGGTACCTAATGCTCGGGCCCTTTTCTCGTCTCTGGACAGGGGGCCACTTCCGCTACAGGAGCTCTGCCCCTCCAAGCCCCTTCGCCCTGTAAGAAAAATCGCAATCAAAATCTCAACATCTCCTGCGCTTAAATATTCAGATTTCCCGACACGTGCACCACACTCCACACACATACCACAACACAACATACACAGAAATTAGTCTTGTACATTGTGTTGTCCACGTAATTGGTGTTATGTTGTATATATTACCTTAAATTGATCTTAGTTCATTGTAACTAACATATCACTGTGTGCACAACATTCAAATATTAATAAATAAATAAAATGGGTGCATAGGGTACTGAATCGATACAGGAGTGCGGTGAATCTTGATCACTTGTTACGTGAAGGCAAGATGATCAGTCTTACGCTAGCGCCAGTCCTAGGTATCACATACGAAATATTTGTGTGTGAAAAAACATTCAAATAAATATTTCATATTGACCCTGAATTTTTCGTCATATATTCATTAGATGCGTAAGTGATTTTAGCTTTTAGTACATACAGTGGTGTACATTGGCGGGCTTATTGCCTAAAAATCTAATTAACCTGCCAAATTATTATGTATTTGAAAATTATGCGTCTAACTTCACGCGTGTGAACATTATGCGTCTAACTTCACGCGTAGGTATCGGCGCATGCGCGGAGCGCTTGTTTAACCCTCCATTGACGTAATGCGGTGCGGATTTTTTTTTTGCATAGGGCATTGGTTCACCAAGCTCAGTGTATCTTGATCATTTTAATACATGAAGATAAGGGGATCAGCCTTACGCTTCAGAACCAGTCCAAGAAACATACACACACATATTATCACACTCAGTGTCTGCCTAGGATAGAAGGGAGGTAAAAACAGGAATCAAATTTAAGAAATAGATAGGGATGTATTTTCAGCCGTGTTTTAAAAGAAGTGACTGTTTTCGGCTTCCTTTATAGCATTTGGGAGTTGGTTTATTCATGGACTGTATTATTCATTGTTGGTTGAGGATGTGTTGGGGTGAGTTACATCAGGTTGGGTTAAGTTACCTCTCTTGTCCCGGATCGGGGGCCTCTGGAGGCCTTGCGGGGGCGCCGGGGCAGGCTGTAGGTGTGGTTGTGTCTGGCGGCGGCTCCCGGGGGCACCAGACCACTGTTGAACTCCATAGTGCAGGAGTACTTCATCTCTGGAGGAAAACGGTACAAATTAATACGGAATATTACCACAAGATTGAACATTATTTTATTGTTTTTACGCCCATAGGGCTTTTACATAGACATTTTTAAACGATCACACAGTAGGTAGCCATTCATTACCGCCAGGAGCTCAATCACATAACTATCGACGTAGTTAAAAACGTGCTAACCACGTGCTAACGCTAACCATTTGACCGATCACAATGAACATACGTTCATACCACGTTCGCGTTGCCGAGCACCATAGATGATAATAAATATCGCGGCTAAACGTCAAACGTCAAATCAAGAAAGTCAACGCGCGTGTCGGATTGTTTATTATGTCGACTGCTTTTCTCAATATTTGGCTTGCCGAACGCCGGCTAAATGCAATACGGCACTCGAGAAATATTGAAAGAAGATATGTGCGAAGAAGATTTATCTCGGGAAATGGCTCGCGACTTGATGCGCTCGTTTAATAATCCCGATCGATAACTTTTAACGCGTAACGTTAAACATCCATGGTAAGAAATCGTTATCACGTCGCTTATTACCGCGTCGATAGTGATCTGTGATCGAGCTACTGAGATGGCATTCAGACACTGTTCCTTAAAATGCACTAGATTTGTGTTGAAAACATCAATATTGTTAGTATACTTGTTAGCAGTGCGTGCATTCTTCGTATCGGTGAGTTAGCACTGTAATCGGTCGATGTTTGGCTACAGTAAAATAGTGCATTACTACGGGTAACTCGACCAGGCACTCGTTTAACTAATTAAATTTGTTAGTTGACAACAATCAAGCATAGATTTTAATACTTTTAACAGAAAGTGCAAATCATTTAAAATTCTTATATTTTCTAATGTTTGTATATTCAAAAAGTTGTAATTTATGTTTACAATGGGAATATTTAATTTAAAATTAATAAAGCGCAAAAAATGAATGTTGGACTCTTTCAATGTTCTTTACGTGAACCCTGTAATAAGGAGACCAAATGACCGAGTTATATTCAAGCTGACTTCTTACTAAAGCAATATACAAAATTTTCATAGTTGACAAAAAAAGAGAGATGGATGGATGATGAAAGAACGGCTAAAAAAATATATGATGCGACTGTGCCTGGATGAAGAAGTCGAGGAAGGCCGAGAAAGACATGGCATGATCAAGTAAAACAAGTGGGCATGTAAGAAGTCGGAATAATCGAGGATGGAAAAACAAGGATGAAAGTAGACTGAATGCTGTTGAAATGCGATCTATGTGTGGTATAGACTATGTATGATAGGTGTACAAATGTCCAAATAAGAGCAGAGTGCAAGGCTGAGATAAGCATTATCCACAAAATTAACCTTTTACGATGGTTCGGTCATGTGGAGCGAATGAGCGATGAAAGAACGGCTAAAATAAGTTTAAATGCAAGTGCGCCTGGATGAAGAAGCCGATGAAGGCCGAGAAAGACAACATGGCATGACCAAGCACGACTAGTACTTGAAAGTGGTCATGTGAAAAGTCGGAATGTGCATGAGAAGATGTATGAATGTGGAGGAAGCAAGAGAAGAATGCCAGGACAGAGTGGTGTGGCGTTCTATCCTCTCCGCCTACCCCTTCGGGGAAATGGCGTGATGGTTAGTTAGTTAGTTAGTTAGTTTCATAGTTGAACTTTACACATGCGTGTGGTGCAAGTGCTGGGAAACAGGTTCTGGATATTTAAGCGCAGGGGGCGCGGTGCGGTGACGAAGTTACCTGGGGTGAGGTGGCCCACGTCAGGGGTGTAGCTGGCGGCGTGTACCGGGACCGGCTGCTCGTAGTCGAACTTCAGGGCCTGTGCTCCGGGTATATGGGTACTTGGGTCGATTCCGATGGGCCTAGGGCGAGCCACGGGGGTCGGTTGTTCCTAGAAAAGATTCATATCTAGTATTCTTTTTCAACTTAGCTATATTATCACTAATAAACTTATCATTAATCCTTTTTTCTTCTTATACAGGGTGTAAGAAAACTCGACGTACAAACGGGAAACCAGTGAATCTACATAATATTTTGAGTCAATTTTGTAGATTTTTTTATTTATTTGACCCTTAATTTTTGAGAAAATTGAGTACGAAATTTGTATTTTTTCCGAATTTTTTTTGCAAATTGATATCAAATATCATGTATTTAGTCAAATTAATACTATCCAGAAAGAAAACAAAATTTAAAAACGCGTTTTAATAATAATTTGATTTTTTAATTTAATTAATCTGTAAGGAAAAAAAATATTTTTTTCATCACACAAAAGTTTTAATAAGTATGGCAGATTAAGTAAAATTGCTCAAATTCTTGTTAAAACGGGTTTTATAATTTTGTTTTCTTTATGGATAGTATTAATTTGACTAAATACATGATATTTGATAAACAATTTGCAAAAAAAAAAAATCGAAAAAAAAAAACAACTTCGTACTCAATTTTCTCGGAAAACTAAGGGTCAAATAAAAAAAAAATTATTCTACAAAATCGACTCCAAATATTATGAAAATTCACTGGTTTTCCGCTTGTACATCGAGTTTTGTTACACCCTGTATACTGAGGGTTACCAAAGACTGATGACATATTCTAGTTTGCTATGTAATTTTTTCCCTTTAATTGAATTTATTTGCAGTAAATTTATACCTGAAAACATCGTTTTCCGAACATGTGATGCTTCTTCTGCGCCACAAGCGGAGGTTGGCGGGATTCATCACACGGACGCATTTTCCTGTTGATAAAGATCAAATTAGCATACACATTGTAGTCGAGAACTTGGTTATTGGAGTTCCACAGGGTAGCCCTCTTGGCCCATAGATAACTAACTAACTAACTAACCATCACGCCACTAGGCAGAGAGGATAGAACGCCATACCACTCTGTCCTGACAGACTTCCTTTGCTTCCTCTACATTCATACATCTTCTCATGCACATACGCCGATTATTCCGACTTTTCACATGACCACTTTCAAGTACTTCTGCATCCAGGGACACTTGCATTAAACTTCTTTTAGCCGTTCTTTCATCACTCAATCGCTCCATATGACCAAACCATCGTAAAAGCCCTTTCTTAATTTTGTGGATAATGCTTATCTCAGCCATGCACTCTGCTCTAATTTGGACATTTGTACACCTATCATACATAGTCTTACCACACATAGATCGCATTTCAACAGCATTCAGTCTACTTTCATCCTTATTGTTTCCAACTCCATACTTGGCTTCCATACATAAGGTTGTTACCAGAACTCCATTATATGAACTGCCAATTTAGCCTCTTTTGATAAGCACTTATTAGATACGACCGACTTTAAAGGCACCATTAACTCTGTTACCGGCACTAACCCTTCTCTCAATGTCCTTATCCATATTTCCATCACTAGTGAACATGCTATCTATGAAATATATAACATAATATCTATGAAATGAAATGAATGCTGTTAGGGCATATGTAACGAGGGTCTCTACATACCCGTGGTAGTCCTGGGCGGAGTCGCTGCCTCCGTCGCACCACTCGCTGTCGGAGAGGGAGGGAACCCGCTCAGATCCCATGGAAGACACTGCACTGTCTGAAGATGCATCGACGCGCTCTGCAAAATAGCGATGCAGTTTTGAGGGCCCATAAAATTTAATTTTTTTAAATTTTAATATTTATTTATTTACTTTATTTATACTTGTTTATTTATTTAAATATGCAATATACATTAAGTAACTAAACTCGTAGTACAACCCGAAAACTGGTGAATCTACACCATATTTGGAGTCGAACGTGTAATAGATATAGTTAAAAATAAATTTTGTCTATTCGCGAAAAACTGGCTTCATGAGATGGTCACCCAACCAAAATAGATGTTTAGTATTATATACATTTATACTACCTACAAGGGGAAAAAAAAGTATTGTAAATGAATACCTCAGCACGGGCATTGCCCAGTGAAGTATTTTATAGTTCTAAAAAAATGTAAATTATAACTTGTGTAAAAAAAAATATAAAAAAAAAAAAAAAAGAAAGACTTTTTAATCTGACCTTGAAAAAAAAGATTTTTTCTTCTCATAAAAGCTTTCACAGTATGGCAGATTAAGTAAATTTTACAAATTCTTATTAAAATGCTAACTAACTAACTAAACTAACTAACTAACTAACCATCACGCCATTTCCCCGAAGGGGTAGGCAGAGAGGATAGAACGCCACACCACTCTGTCCTGGCACACTTTCTCTTGCTTCCTCCACATTCATACATCTTCTCATGCACGCACGTCGATTATTCCGACTTCTTACATGGCCCACTTTCAAGCACTTGTTTTACTTGATCATGCCATGTCTTTCTCGGCCTTCCTCGACTTCTACATCCAGGCACAGTTGCATCATATATTTTTTTAGCCGTTCTTTCATCATCCATTCGCTCTACATGACCGAACCAACGTAAAAGACCTTTCTTAATTTTGTCGATAATGCTTATCTCAGCCTTGCATTCTGCTCTAATTTCAACATTAGTGCACCTATCATACATAGTTTTACCACACATTCGCCTGAGAGATCGCATTTCAACTGCATTCAATTTACTTTCATCTTTTTTTTCCAACTCCATGCTTCGCTTCCATACATAAGGGTTGGTACCAGAACTCCATTATGCACTGCCAATTTAGCCTCTTTTGATAAGCACTTATTAGATACTACCGACTTTAAGGCACCATTAATTCTGTTACCGGCACTAACCCTCCTTTCAATGTCCTTGTCCATATTTCCATCACTTGTGAACATGCTTCCCAGATATACAAATTCTTCCACCTTTTCAAGCTATCGCCATTTACTACAATCTTACACTTAGTCATATTTTCATTTCTTTCAAAAACCATCACATTTGACTTTTCCACGTTCATTAATAGATCACTCTCCTTGCACACATCGTAAACCTTTGTAACCAAGGACTGCAATTCTTCTTCGCTATCAGCAAGAAGCACTGCGTCATCGGCGTACAAAAGGCAACTAACAATCATACCACTCATTCTCGCTCCACGCCCATATTTTTCAACTCTTTCATACAATTATCCATGTATATGTTAAACAAACCATGGTGACATCACACATCCTGTTTGACTCTTTTGGGATGTCAAACCACGACGTGAATGACCCATTTACCCTTACACACGCTACACTGTCTTTGTACAGGAAGCAATAGCGCGGACAAGGTTGTCGTTCATCCATACTCAGATAAGACCATCCATAGCTTTTTCCTATCAACACGATCAAATGCTTTTTGCAGGTCAACAAAAGCGCAGAAAAGCTTCCGGTTTTTCGCCAAAAAACTTTCTCCGACAAATTGCGTAACGCAAATATTTGATCCATACATCCTCTGCCGTTCATAAATCCACTCTGAACATCCCATATTTTATCCTTAGTCACATTTCTTTACTCTCTCAAATCAGTATTCTTCCATATATTTTACCAACAGCGCTTAAAAGGCTGATAGCTCTGTAATTCCCGCACTCAACCTTAGAACCCTTTCCCTTGTATAAAGGCATAACCACAGCTCTCCTCCAATCAAGTGGAGTGCTGTGCTCCGTTAGACACAAGTTAAAAAGTTTATGTAGCCATGTGAGAATTATTTTACCACCCGACTTTAATAAACTCTGCTGCAACACTATCATAGCCTTGCGCTTTACCATTCCGCATACATCTGACAGCCCTGATAATTTCTTTCATACTAATTGGGCTTTCTTCATCATTTGCATTCAAACATAGCTCAGGTAATGTTGATACACCGCCCGAGTTACCGGTGTGCGATTCGTACACTTCCTCAAAGTTTTTCCTTCCATCTGTCTTTTATGCCAATCTCACTTGTTATCATTTTTCCATCCTTGGCCTTAACAACTGTCATACGTCCACTTTCACTACTATTCCGAGAGTTTTTCACCGCCTTCCAGAAAACTTTGACATTTTCGTGGAAATTGTCACTCATTTTCATCCTTCCTCTTCATTCAATTTTTCTCTTTCGTTCACAACACACCCTGTTTAACCTTCTTCTTACATTCAACTATACACACGTTTAGCAAAAACATATTCACTCGTATTCCGTTTATTGACAGCAAGCAAATTTATCCACGCATTCTTCTTTTCTTTTACGAGTTTTTTGACTTCGTCGTCCCACCACGCATCACCTGCTCATCAAAATGCTGTTTTTTTTATTTTGTTTTCTTCATGGATAGTATATTTTTGACTAAATAAATTATATTTGATAACAATTTGCAAAAACAAATCGAAAAAAAAATCATCTTTATACTTGTACTTATACGAGTTTTTTTACACCTGTATATGTTACGAATCCAAAAGCATTCAAAAATGAAGAAATTTGCTCAAAAAATTTATTCTACAAATTCGACTCCGAATATTTATTGTTTATTTATTTATTTTATTGTTTTTACGCCCATAGGGCTTTTTACATAGACATTTTAAAATTATTACACAGTAGGTAGCTATTCATTACCGCCAGAGATGGCATCCAGACACTGTTCCCTTAAATGCACTAGATTTGTGTTGAAAATTATCAATATTGTTGGTATACTTGTTAGCCAGTGCGTGCATTCTTCGTATCGGGAGTTAGCACTGTAATTGGTCGATGATTGGCTACAGTAAAAATAGTGCATTACTACGGGTAACTCGACCAGGCACTCGTATACTTATTAAATTTGTTAGTTGACTACAATCAAACATAGATTTTAATACTTTTAACAGAAAGAGCAAATCATTTATTATTCATCTATTTTCTAGTGTTTGTATATATGTATAATATGATGTAGATTCACTGAGTTTCCGCTTGCACATCGAGTTTTGTTTCACCATGTATAAAATATGAACATAATATTAATATTTAATGTTCGCTATTTCAAGATTTTTAAAAATTTGATTATAATAATGATTACCTGAACCAGCGCCCATGGAAGCGAGCTGCAGTAGATGCGCCTGATGATGCAGCGGCGGGTGCAGCGGATTGGCCTGCACCTGGTGCTGCTGGTGCGGCCCGGAGCCCTCCAGCATCCTCATGGTGTACATGCCTGCGGAAGGGTTCCATCATCAGGGGTGGGAGACAACAATAGGTATCATACATAATACAGAGAAAGCCCCACCCTTTCCCTAGAAATATTTCACGCGTGCGACGCGGGACGAAGCAAGATCTACCGAACTCTGCCGAACGCTATCGAACAACGACGAGAACCATTTTAACCTTCATCGTGACTCCACGTCGCTTTTGTACAAATTTCTTGCCGCCAAATTGTGTGCGAATCTAAATTAATTTCGTACTTTTCTATTTTCATAATTAATGTCAATCTCAGATTAATTAGTTAAGTTTTCATTGTATTTCATTGCATGTAACTTCTGTGTAATAAATGTGCACTAGAAACTGTTAGTACTCTTTCATTTCTCTCTGTGCACCCACATAAAGCCATCACCACTAGAGGTACCCATAAAGTGGTGACTAAACTGTTTTAAAGAGTCTTCTTTCAGTCCAGCACAACTCTACCGATTTTTTCGACAAGCTAAACCGCGACTTTAAGAACGTTAGTGTGATAAAAATACGGATGAATTTACGTCATGTACGCGAACAAATGCTTTCATTGCCCCTACCACTGTCTCGGCTTATGTATTATAATTGTCATTGTTTCCATCACCCAAACCAACCAGAGTCGGCCCAAATTAACACTGAAGATGGACAGTACAACGTGCTCCGAAACGTCGGCATTACAAAGCCCATCAACACGGCATGATAAACCAGATAAACATTAGGTATCTGTATTTCCGGAAGCCGAGAAAACTGATGCCTTGTAAAATAGGCAAGCATGGTTAGGCTCTCGGGAGGCGGACGTAGTATATGGACCTAGCCAGCCGAAACGCCTTCGCCGGATGACAGTAAATACCAAGGGTTGCTGTGTCTGTTGCCTCACCTCTGTGTTCCTTACAAAGTCAAACCACCGCACACCTAAAAAAAATCTAAGACACCTATTCTCAAAACTGAGAAGTCTGCTGTCTTGGGCCCTGGTTAGGTGCCACGATTCGCAGCCATAGAGGAGAACAGGTGTGATGCAGGAGTTATAAAGGCGGAATTTTGTTTTAACTGAAAAAAATATATATAATAGGTGTTTATTACGGATCAACGTACTCTCAAAGTAGTCCTGTGGGATATAGAAGATAGCCGGCGGGTAGAAGTGTATTGGGTGCATCATCGACCCAGGCAGCAGCATCCCGAACTCCATCCTCTGAAGGTACCTCATCTTGTAGGACGAAAGGAAAGCGAAGCGATGACGAAAGTGCGACGATATCAAACACAAATGAGAGCGGAGACAACGAGATGTATTCTTGTGAAGATTCGAAGAAGATCGGAGAAGAATTGATCAAGATAGACGAAGAAAACTAAACAGATGAATAGCAGTTGGAAATAACTAGATCCTTAAATAAAAAAATTGTAATTTTTAAAACAATTGTATTCTGTTCGGAGGTAGATCATAAGCTTTTTGAAGATATTTTCAATGTTTTCAAAGAAAATTTAAAGCATCCAGTGCTATTTTCCTTTTTTTTATAAATCTGTATCTTACGGACTTATTACGCCCAAATAGCGTCTTTATCTTATTATTTAATCTGAAGAACACGGCTCCTTGTATCCTTATCAATATGTTAATAAATATTTGTGTCTTTTTTTGGGTGATTGTGCAATTTTCGCCAAATCAGGTTTATCGCTTGGAGCGAATAATAGATAAAGCCGGTGTATTTTGATTTGCGAAACAGTTGCCAAGAGAATGCTCCAGATTATATTTCGTTATCGGCCGAAAGCGGGTTTAAACATAACAAACAACTGTGATCGCTGATTCGCCGAAGAAATTGACTGTTTTTTTTTCGTTTGGCAGATATCAACTTAAGTATCTTAATTTATCACTTTTTGGTGCAAAGTCAAGAGTAGTCACTTAAAATTATCAGAGTAAGTACGCGTATCTAAATCCAATGTTTATTTGAAGAAAACACTTATGATTATCAACTGTTATCGATAAAAAATACTAAACCCAAATCATATCACAGAAGATCTTCGAAGATGGACGATAAAGTTTCTGACGAAATCGAATTTCGATTCGGTGAATTGAAAATTCGATCGCTTTTCTTTGGTTTTTTGCGTTCGCATGCTTAAAATCTTAGATAATACTTAGTAACAATGTTTGTTTCTGGCCTATTTGTTAAGCTCCTTTATCTAATCTCGCTCACGCGACGCGTGACCAAATATGGAAAACGAAACACTCTCGATTGTGTGCGGAATGACTCGTCAGTTCTGCTATCGTCGCTAGAAAAATACCCGCACATCGCACAGTAAAAGCGTTTAGTCACGATGACGGATCACAACTCCGAAATTAGACTGAAACTTTGCACTGCGAAGAAAAACAATAAACACATCCACATCCCCGACCCAAAGACTTGCCAATAAGCGAAAAAAGGTCTTGACTAGATTTCTGGAGATCGCCAATCCTCGCGTACAAGACTGGGTGGTGTTTAAGCCCTATATTTGAAGCTTCCGTAGCTCGAGTAATGTTGCAGTTCAAAACATCTAACGCACTTCATATATCGCGGGCTGTGCATCTTCTTGTACGACTCGATTATTGGACGATACATGTAATCAAATTATTTGCAAATATTCTTGAAAAACAATCTCGTGACGTGGCTTTTCCCTCTCAACCAAGCTTGCTCCTGAGACAAGACCTTGGCTTGCCAGAATCCACCAATTCGATTGGACACTTCATTGAATGGTCGCGCGGACTGCCTTCAGTATAGTATTGCATAATAAAAGATTCCGAAGTCCAGGCAAGCGTTGATCCTTGCGTTATTAAAACCATTGATGGCTTTTTTCCTTCTTTTCTAATTCCAAACTCGCGAGCGGACAAATAACCACGACACAGCCGATATGATTTTTTAGTGTAGGAAAAATTCGCAGCGTAATTGAATGAATTTAAATCGTTTTTTTTTTCTTCAGATAAGATAGCAACGTGCGAACGAACTGAAGCGACGTGCTAGCGCCGATTAAGTTCAGAGAGTACTAAAAATTACGAAAAATTATGTCGCCGAAACGATAAAGTATTCGACTGATAAAAAAAGACCGACAGACAAAAACTTTACAATCAATTTGAATAACATTATTACACTTGAAACGAATATAATTGAACATACATTTTTTTTAATGAATACAAATACTTGTAGACAAATTACTGGATTATACCCATGCTGGGCTGATATCAGATATTATTGATATCCCAACAGAGACAGAGAAACTCTGGAAACGAATGTAATTGGAGAGACATCTTCAGGCGTCTTCTATAGTATTTATTTATTTATTTAAGGATGATTTATAAAGCGCTATTTTAGCGAGAAATCGCCTCAAGAGCGCTGTACAATAAAGAGGCTAGACCACAACACGTTTTGCAGCTACCAAGCGCATGAACGGTTGGGGTTCTATTCTAGTCTCCTACAGTTACAGACTTACATAGTAAAATAAAAATATTTTGAAGTTAATTAATTTTACATAGATTAATACTGAAACTAGTAAATTATATAGGTAATATTACAAAGGTATAGAACAAAGGTGATAGTTACAAGTTTAAAGCAGAATTAAAAGTTGAAATTAGTTTTAAAAGGGCACTTGCACTTGAAGTTTAACTGTGTAAGAGACTAGACCACCATCTTGCAGCTACAAAGCGCATGGGTGGTTTGGAATCTAGCCCCCTTAGTAAGATCTAACTTGATTTTAATACCCTGAGTAGTACTAAGCAAAATTTAACTTGAAGTAATAAAGTTCGGTAGGGCCTTACCTACATCTAATAAAAGATGATTGCCAAAATAAAAATTCTTAGCAATCTTCTCAACAGATGACACCAGCATAGAAAAATTTTGTAAAGCGAAATGACGAAGACGATTTCAATATATATAGTAGTTCCAAAAATTTGTCATATATGGTTATCAGATGATGGGCAGAATGGGAATGTTGTAGTACGTCAAGTGGCCACTTAACCCAGCCAATGACAGGTCATAAGCCCTGTAAACGCCTAGATAACCCACATTCGTTTCCAGAGTTTCTCTGTCTTTGTTGGGATATCAATAATATCGAATATTATTATTTTATTGTTGGTTAAATTGGCAGTGCATAACGGAGTTCTGGTACCAACCCTTATGTATGGTAGTGAAGCGTGGTGTTGGAAAAAGAAGGACGAAAGTAGATTGAATGCAGTTGGAATGCGATCTCTCAGGCGAATGTGTGGTAAGACAGTGATGTATGATAGGTGTACAAATGTCCAAATTAGAGCAGAGTGCAAGGCTGAGATAAGCATTATCGACAAAATTAAGAAAGGTCTTTTACGATGGTTCGGTCATGTGGAGCGAATGGATGATGAGAGAACGGCTAAAAAAATATATGACACGACTGTGCCTGGATGTAGAAGTCGAGGAAGGCCGAGAAAGACATGGCATGATCAAGTAAAACAAGTGGGCATGAAGAAGTCGGAATGATCGACGTGCGTGCATGAGAAGATGTATGAATGTGGAGGAAGCGAGAGAAGTGTGCCAGGACAGAGTGGTGTGGCGTTCTATCCTCTCTGCCTACCACTTCGGGGGATTCGGGGTTTATTACGACTTTTCACATGTCCACTTGTTTTACTTGATCATGCCATGTCTGTGCTTATCTCAGCCTTGCAGTCAATGTTAAATTCCAGTTGCTCGATCACAGATCAGTACCGACTCGGTCATAAGCGACGTGATAACGATTTCTTACCCATGGATGTTTAACGTTTTCGCGATCACAATGGAACACGCGTTAAAAGTTATCGATCGGGATTATTAAACGAGCGCATACTAGTCGCGAGCCATTTCCCGAGATGTATCTTATTCGCACATATCTTCATTCAATCTTTATTATAATTTAGCCGGTTTTCGGCAAGCCAAATATTGAGAAAAGCAGTCGACATAATAAAAAATCAGACAAGCGCGATGATTTGACGTTTGACGTATATAGCCGTGATATAGCGTAGTTCGGCTCCGCTCGGCTCAGATCGTCAATGTTCGGGTCAGCGATCGCGGTATTGAACGATATGTCATTGTGATCGCTCAAATCGTTTGCGTTAGCACGGGATTAGCACGTTTTTAACTACGTCGATAGTTATCTGTGCTTGAGCTACAGGGCGAAGATCGAGGAATACGTTTGTATTCCCATACTTCCCAGTATGCTCTTAACTCCCATTTAAAAAAATATGTCCAAATCTTAGAGGAATCACTATTATATTAATAATAGTCTAAATATTTCCGTTCAAAAAGTTCCGCTGAATTGAACACGACTCCAACAAATGCCGATAAGAAAAAAAAAAGATATTACGTATTGAAAAAAAGATACCGTATCTTACTTTGCATAATTCTCAAAATAATTGATATCTTTGAATTTATTTCCGTTTTTTTGGTAATTCCAAGATCGGTATTGATTGTGATAGTGGAAATTAAATCGATAGCAAATAAGAACTTATCGAAAGAAGCAAAATTGGCAGTACACAACAGAGTTCTGGTACCAACCCTTATGTATGGTAGTGAAGCGTGGTGTTGGAAAAACAAGGATGAAAGTAGACTGAATGCTGTTGAAATGCGATCGATGTGTGGTAAGACTATGTATGATAGGTGTACAAATGTCCAAATTAGAGCAGCGTGCAAGGCTGATAAGCATTATCCACAAAATTAACCTTTTACGATGGTTCGGTCATGTGGAGCGAATGAGTGACGAAAGAACGGCTAAAAGAAGTTTTAACGCGAGTGTGCCTGGATGTAGAAGCCGCGGAACGCCGAGAAAGACAACCTGGCATGGTCAAAAAGTCTGAATAATCGGCGTATGTGCATGAGAAGATGTATGAATGTAGAGGAAGCAAAGGAAGTCTGTCAGGACAGAGTGGTATGGCGTTCTATCCTCTCTGCCTAGTGGCGTGATGGTTAGTTAGTTTGTTAGTTAGTTAGTATTGATTGTCACCACCGAAAAAAATGTATCACTTTTATTTATCTCGAATATGTTAAGATTGATTAAATTGTTATTAACACGCTGTTTACGCGTGCTTTTGTATGTAAAATTCTTACTTAAATTTAGACGAATCTGGTCTGATTGTGAATGTCTGGCTGTGTGATGTATTATTTGGTATGTTAGCGAATCAGATGTATTGGAGTAAACACGAAATATACACGGAGTTACAAAACTCGTGGTACAACCCGAAAGCTGGCTAAATCAAGGAAGGGCTTTTACGATGGTTTGGTCGTGTGGAGCGAAGGAGCGATGAAAGAACGGCTTAGGCCTTTTCAGATGTCCCGGTTGCCGGCTAACCGGCGCCGGGTTCCCGGTGGTGAAGTGTATGGGCATGGTACGTAGCTTTCACATGTACCGGCGTAATTTATCCGGCAGGCGGTCGCCGGGTGCGCGCCGGATCCACCACTGTGCGTCCGGTCGCCGGGCATCGGTTAGCCGGCGGCCGAACTGACAGTGGTGTATGGAACACGCAACTAGCTTTCAGACGCGCCGGCCGGTCAGTCGCCCAGGTACAGTCTGCGCGAGCGCGATATAAAAGCCACATTGCAATTATTTCTTTACGGTCCATGTTTCAAGTATGAACGAGACTGTACTCTTGTCGGCTCTCTAGCCGATACTGCCGGCATCAACCGGGACATGTGAAAGTTCTCATGAGTGTGTAATGTCTGCCTACTATGCATACGTACACTCCATCATTAGATATGGCATAATCTTCTGGGGAAATTCGACAAATGTCAAAGATGTCTTTACTGTACAAAAAAGATGTGTCCGAAAAATGGTAGGCGCAGGATATTTAGAAACATGCCGGCCTATATTTAAAAAATTAAAATTATTGACACTGACAGGAATATATGTTATGGAACTCTGTCTCATTGTTAAAACAAGACCAGATGATTTTTGCAAACTTGAAAAAATACACGATCATAACACCAGAAACAAAAATAAATTACAGATACCCCTAACAAAATACACATGTGTTCAAAAAGGGCCTTATTTTATGGCAATCAAGGTATATAATAAGTTGCCAAAATATATTAAAGATCAAGCAGACATAAGAGTTTTAAAAAAATGATAAAAAATTGTCTAATAAACAATTGTCATTACAGTATGCAGGAATATTTTGATAACCCATAACATTATTATATAATATTGGGTATCTTATTTAGTTTCTTCTTTTGTCATATTTTATTTTAGATTAATTTTTTTGTATTATGGTTGACTGGAAGAAATAGCTAGAAGCTATAAGTCCGCCAATTGAATGTAAAATGTATATTTCCTTACCTTCAATAAAGATTTTTATTATTATTATTATATATAAAGCTCGATTTGACACCGGCATGCGGCGGCGTGCGTAGGCGTGCGTAGCCAGCCGAAACGCCTTCGCCGGATGACAGTAGATACCGCAGGTTGGGTTGCCTCACCTCTGTGTTCCTTACAAAGTCAAACCACCCACCACACACCTAATATTCTCCTAAGACAGCTATTCTCTGCAGTGAGAAGTCTGCTTTCTTGGGCCCTGGTTAGGTGCCACAATTCGCAGCTATAGAGGAGAACAGGTGTGATGCAGGAGTAATAAAGGCGGATTGGTTTTAACCGAGTACACATTTGAAAAACTTATATAAAAAAAGCATTCTTACCTTCGTTCATTGCCATGTCCATCAGCTGCAGGTCTTCGTCATTCAAAATGGAGGATAGGAAGCCATCTTGCGTTCCGTTTAGCTCTGTGGTTGTGTTTTGCTGAAAAACAAGAATTTTATTAGGTACGCTTAGTATTTTTTATAACTAACTAACCATCACGCCATTTCAGACAGAGAGAATAGAACTCCATACCCACTCTGTCCTGACATACTTTCTCTACATTCATACATCTTCTCATGCATACGATTATTCCGACTTTTCCCATGTCCACTGCACAAGTTGTGCTTGGTCATGCTATGTCTTTCTCTGCCTTCCTCGGCTTCCACATCCAGGCACACTTGCGTGTAAACTTCTTTTGGCCGTTCTTTCATCACTCATTCGCTCCACATGACCAAACCATCGTAAAATGTTAATTTTGTGGATAATGCTTATCTCAGCCTTGCACTCTGCTCTAATTTGGACATTTGTACACCTATCATACATAGTCTTACCACACATAGATCGCATTTCAACAGCATTCAGTCTACTTTCATCCTTGTTTTTCCAACACCACGCTTCACTACCATACATAAGGGTTGGTACCAGAACTCCGTTGTGTACTGACAATTTTTTTAAAAATATTTATATAAATACATGAACTGTTTTGAGAATTAATGTCCCAGAAGAAGCATTGAATTTTCTGCGAATGCAGAAAAATTCAACAAAAATCACAAATCCACAGGTGTTATCCGTTTGTGAATAGAGTAATTAATAAGCGAGGTGCGATCATGTGGCGGAAGAAATGACGTCACGCGGGCGACGCACACACGAGCCGAACTACACCGAACACGCTCGGACAATAGCCGAGAGATATTTTGACCTTCTGCGTGACCACTCGTCGATTTGGCGCAGATTTCTTCCCGCCAACTAAATTATTTTTTTAAATTTCCATTATCCATTTCAATCGTAGTTTAATTAGTTAAGTTTATTGTATTTTCATTGTATTAGCTTCTATAAATTCTGTGTAATAAATGTGCGCTGTAAAACTGTAAGTATCTTTCATTTCTTTTTCTTTGCACCCCACATAAAACCATAACCACCAGGGTTACTAATCCTAGGTATACCACACAATCATTTTCAAGGCTAAATTCGAGGCTAAATTGGCAGTGCATAATGGAGCTCTGGTACATCAACCCTTATGTATGGAAGCGAAGCGTGGAGTTGGAAAAATAAGGATGAAAGTAGATTGAATGCTGTTGAAATGCGATCTCTCAGGCGAATGTGTGGTAAGACTATGTATGACAGGTGCACTAATGTTGAAATTAGAGCAGTATGCAAGGCTGAGATAAGCATTATCGACAAAATTAAGAGAGGTCTTTTACGTTGGTTCGGTCATGTGGAGCGAATGGATGATGAAAGAACGGCTAAAAAAATGTATGATGCGACTGTGCCTGGATGTAGAAGTCGAGGAAGGCCGACATGGCATGATCAAGTAAAACAAGTGGGCATGTAAGAAGTCGGAATAATCGACGTGCGTGCATGAGAAGATGTATGAATGTGGAGGAAGCAAGAGAAGTATGCCAGGACAGAGTGGTGTGGCGTTCTATCCTCTCTGCTACCCCTTAGGGGTAATGGCGTGATGGTTAGTTAGTTAGTTAGTCATTTTCAACAATCAAAATGTTGGTCCTTTCAAAAATATCCCACATCCTTGTTCATGTAAAAACCAAGAGCTTTCTTTAACCGTGTTTTGGGAACCGTACTGGACAGCTCTTGCCGCTGCCGGGCGCGCGGACAGCTCACCTGGTAGTAGAGGGCCGGGTCGTGGTCGTGCGGGGGCGCGTGCTCCGCCTTGTAGAAGGGCGGGGGCGGCGGCGGCGGGGGCGCAGCCCCGTGGGGGATGTTCATCGAGGCCGCCACGGCGGATCCCAGGTTGGCCCCGGCACCTGTCGCCACAGTAATCAAACATCAATACATGGTGTAACAAAGGTCGGCCGGTGGCAGGTCATAGGCCCTGTAAACGCCCGTCCGCCTCGTAGCATAGTGATAACGCATTTGGCTACCGTGTCTGGAGTCAACATGAAATATTTATTTACATGAGACTTTCATACTAATATTTAATGTGTGATACCTGCCCATAGTTCCTCCTTCTACTCCAAGTCTTTTACAGTGCATGCGGCTCGACTATGGAATCAACTCCCAATTGCTATTAAGGAAGCCGAATCAGTCACATCTTTTAAAAAACGGCTGAAAAAACATTTCCTATCTCTTCCTTAAATTTTATTCCTGTTTTACCTCCCTTCTATCCTAGGTAGACATTGAGTGTGATAGTGTGTGTGTGTGTACTAATGGGGAGGATGAAGAGAATGATAAAGGGTAAAAAATTGAAGATCTGTTATTGCGCTTACGATAAATACCCGCACTACGTTCTTATATTGGTTGGTTGGAAGAAATTGCCAATTTGGGCAATAAACCCGCCAATGTACACAACTATTTGTACAAAAAGTCAAATAAATAAATAAATAAAATACCTTGGACTGATACTGAAGCGTAAGACTGATCATCTTGCCTTCATAATGTAATAAAATGATCAAGATACACTGCAGCACTTGGTGTACCAATGCAGTGCCCTATGCACCATTGGGTGCGGATAAGGGAAAGTAGTAGTAGTAGTAAACAACTTACTTTTATTATTTTTTTCTGAATAAATTAAACGGAGATACTGAGGGGGGTAACCTTAGGGGGGGATGTATATTATATATCCTCCTTCCCCCTCACTAAACTGCATAGAGTAGATGAAATAGTAGAATATTTTTCCTCTATGTGCAGCTGAAAGAGAGTCCCCCAGGACTTTTATAACAGCTGCGGGTGGATGGTGGGTTTGTTATCCGCCCTCAGGCCCTGTAAACGCCTAGATAATCCACATTCGTTTCCAGAGTTTCTCTGTCTCTGTTGGGATATCAATAATATCTGATATCAGCCCAGCATGGGTATAATCCAGTAATTTGTACACATTCAAAATTTTAAAAATAAAAAAAATATATTAATAAGCATATTTAACATTTTATATTCCGTTTTTCCTACGAACATTTTTTTTTTTTAAAAGTTCAAAATAATTACGGGTGGTGGCCCAGTGGGTAGCGTCGCGGTCTCTGAGTCCAGAGATCGACGGTTCGAATCCCCACATCGACACGACTCGATTCCTATTTTCAAGCACAAGCCGCTTAAAGGCTTTATTGAAAATAGTATTTACAAATTGAAATATGTGCAAATATCATAGGATTGCATCGATTTCTTTTGAAATTAAAAAAAAAAAATTATAATATTTAACATTTTATATGCCGTTTTTCCTACAATTTTTTTTTTTTTTTAAAGTTGAAAATAATTAACTTACCATACAGGTCGGCATTGGACGGTATGGGGGGCTTCTCCGCCGGGAGTGGTGCATAGGGCGGGACCACGTACCCGGGGGACATGTCAGCTGTGTGCCTGCAACAAGACAACCTATATAAATAACAGGGGCACTATTATGTGGCGGAAGACGTCTAAATCTAGTTTCAACTACACCTTGTCATCTTAAGAGCTATTAAAAACTAGTTCCAACAACACATTGTCATCTTCAGAGCTATTAAAATCTAGTTTCAACTACACCTTGTCATCTTAAGAGCTATTAAAAACTAGTTCCAACTACACCTGGTCATCTTCAGAGCTATTAAAAACTAGTTCCAACTACACCTTGTCATCTTCAGAGCTATTAAAAACTAGTTCCAACTACACCTGGTCATTTCAGAGCTATTAAACCAGTTCTAACTACACCTTGTCATTTTCAGAGCTATTTAAAACTAGTTCCAACTACACCTGGTCATTTTCAGAGCTATTAAACCAGTTCTAACTACACCTTGTCATTTTCAGAGCTATCAGAGCTACCAAAAACTAGTTCCAACTACACCTTGTCATCTTCAGAGCTATTAAAAACTAGTTCCAACTACACCTTGTCATCTTCAGAGCTATTTAAAAACTAGTTCCAACTACACCTTGTCATCTTCAGAGCTATCAAAATACTAAAACTAAACCTTGTTCAGAGCTATTAAAAATTACTTCAAACTACACCTTGTCATCTTCAGAGCTATTAAAAAATTAGTTCCAACTACACCTTGTCATCTTCAGAGCTATTAAAAACTAGTTCCAACTACAACTTGTCATTTTCAGAGCTATTAAAAACTAGTTCCAACTACACCTTGTCATCTTCAGAGCTATTAAAAACTAGTTCCAACTACACCTTGTCATCTTCAGAGCTATTAAAAACTAGTTCCAACTACACCTTGTCATCGTCAGAGCTATTAAAAACTAGTTCCAACTACACCTTGTCATCTTCAGAGCTATTTAAAACTAGTTCCAACTACACCTTGTCATCTTCAGAGCTATTAAATAACTAGTTCCAACTACAACCTTGTCATCTTTCAGAGCTATTAAATACTAGTTCCAACTACACCTTGTCATTTTCAGAGCTTAGTTCCAACTACACCTTGTCATCTTCAGAGCTATTATTAAAAACTAGTTCCAACTACACCTTGTCATCTTCAGAGCTAATTAAAAACTAGTTCCAACTACACCTTGTCATCTTTCAGAGCTATTAAAAACTAGTTCCAACTACACCTTGTCATCTTCAGAGCTATTAAAAACTAGTTCCAACTACCTTGTCATCTTTAGAGCTATTTGTCCAACTACACCTTGTCATCTTTAGAGCTATTAAAAACTAGTTCCAACTACACCTTGTCATCTTTAGAGCTATTAAAAACTAGTTCCAACTACACCTTGTCATCTTTAGAGCTATTAAAAACTAGTTCCAACTACACCTTGTCATCTTTAGAGCTATTAAAAAACTAGTTCCAACTACACCTTGTCATCTTTAGAGCTATTAAAAACTAGTTCCAACTACACCTTGTCATCTTTAGAGCTATTAAAAACTAGTTCCAACTACACCTTGTCATCTTTAGAGCTATTAAAAACTAGTTCCAACTACACCTTGTCATCTTTAGAGCTATTAAAAACTAGTTCCAACTACACCTTGTCATCTTTAGAGCTATTAAAAACTAGTTACAACTACACCTTGTCATCTTTAGAGCTATTAAAAACTAGTTCCAACTACACCTTGTCATCTTTAGAGCTATTAAAAACTAGTTCCAACTACACCTTGTCATCTTTAGAGCTATTAAAAACTAGTTCCAACTACACCTTGTCATCTTTAGAGCTATTAAAAACTAGTTCCAACTACATCTTTAGAGCTATTAAAAACTAGTTCAATCTTGTCAGAGCTATTAAAAACTAGTTCCAACTACACCTTGTCATCTTTAGAGCTATTAAAAACTAGTTCCAACTACACCTTGTCATCTTTAGAGCTATTAAAAAACTAGTTCCAACTACACCTTGTCATCTTTAGAGCTATTAAAAACTAGTTCCAACTACACCTTGTCATCTTTAGAGCTATTAAAAACTAGTTCCAACTACACCTTGTCATCTTTAGAGCTATTATAGTTTCCAACTAACCTTGTCATCTTTAGAGCTATTTAAAAAACCAACTACACCTTGTCATCTTTAGAGCATAAAAACTAGTTCCAACTACACCTTGTCATCTTTAGAGCTATTAAAAACTAGTTCCAACTACACCTTGTCATCTTTAGAGCTATTAAAAACTAGTTCTATTAAAAACTAGTTCCAACACCTTGTCATCTTGCTTCCTACATTCATACATCTTCTCATGCACATACGCCGAATATTCCGACTTTTCACATGTCCACTTTCAAGTACTAGTCGTCCTTGATCATGCCAGGTTGTCTTTCTCGGCCTTCATCGGCTTCTACATCCAGGCACACTTGCATTTAAACTTCCTTTAGCTGTTCTTCCATCGCTCATTCGCTCCACATGACCGAACCATCGTAAAAAGGTTAATTTTGTGGATAATGCTTACCTCAGCCGTGCACTCTGCTCTAATTTGGACATTTGTACACCTATCATACATAGTCTTACCGCACATAGATCGCATTACAACAGCATTCAGTCTACTTTCATCCTTGTTTTTCCAACACCACGCTTCACTACCATACATAAGGGTTGGTACCAGAACTCCGTTGTGTACTGCCAATAAAGATTATAAGAAGTTATATGCGCTCACCCGAGTCCCTGATAGAGGTCGTGCTGCTCGTGATGCAGTAGTTGTTGTTGCTGTTGTTGTTGTTGTTGCTGTTGGTGTTGGTGCTGTTGCTGTTGGTGGTGATGGTGATGGTGGTGCTGGGCCGGCAGAGCCAGCAGCGTGGCCAGGTCCTGCCAGCGCTGCTCCATCGACATGCTGCGGACCAGGTTCTGCGAATCAGACAGTTTGCATTTCATTTCTCAAACTTCAATGATAGCCCCACCCTTTCCCTAGACTGCTTTAAAGACTATTGAGTCTTTTTTCAGTCCAGCACAACTCTACCGATTTTTTCAACAAGCTAAACCGCGATTTTGAGATTGTTAGTGTGATAAAAATACGGATGAATTTACGATCATGTACGCGAACAAATGCTTTCATTGTACCCCTACCACTGTCTCAAACTTTATTTTTTAGTGCTTTCACACAAACATCATTGTATAGATTACGCAGAGAACATCATAGTCTAAGCTTTAATCGAGAGCCGCACAGTTTACACCCGCGCTGTGCAAGCGGGTTTCCTGCAAGGCATCGGACCCTCCCGACTGTCTCAAACTATAGTCATACCATATCCGCTCCCTATGTGGAGAATACAGAATCCACAAACTGCCTCCAGGCCAAGCGATCGGCCACCAGCTCCCGTGCATCCTCCCAAGTCAAGTCCGCGTCCCGCAGCTCTGACGCAAACTGCCGACGTATTGTCGACAGTGGACGCCGAGAACCTGATGCCTTGTAAAATAGGCAAGCATGGTGGCGGCTCTCGGGAGGCGTGCGTAGTATATGGGGAAACGCCTTCGCCGGATGACAGTAGATACCAAGGGTTGGTGTCTCAAACTTTAACTCCTTATTTATTAAGAGCATGCTTTACCACGTGACTCGCGGCCGCTTCCCATACAAACGTATTCCTCGATTTTCTCCCTGGAATTTAACATTAGAGCAAAGATTTTTTTACACATTTTAGATATCGACCAGTTGCGTGTTTGTATCGTCTTATTTTTTTATTTAACATATTTATCTCCTTTCACGAATAAAAAACTTTTGGCTGTCTGTAAAGTCAGTTTACGGACGATAATTTTACGTGATAACGTCAAAGAAAACATTGATGAAAAATAGCATACTTTTATAAATTTAATTGAAATATTATTACTGAATTATCATTATTTTGTATAATACAAAGCAGGAGTTAATTGAAAATTACAATTTTTTCCATAAATTATCATTTTTTGCACTCTTTAATTTCACTTTGTAGCTTGTGTGCTGCTGCTGTCTCCTTTCTACTCGGACGCATCGGCCGATGGGGTAAAAGGGAGATAGATGCGTCACAAACCGAACGCTTATGCTGATCGTGCCTCTCTATCGCTTGTTCCGCGCTCTCGCTTGCACACTCGGCTCAGGCGGAACGTGACAATGAGTCATGCTTTTTCGTGTGTGCAGCCGGCGATCATCGAGACGCTATCACGTCAAAAAACAACAAAATAACAAATACAAACACGCATCTGGTCGATATCTAAAATGTGTGAAAAAATCATTGCTCCAATGTTGAATTCCAGGGAGAAAATCGAGGAATACGTTTTGTATGGGAAGCGGCCGCGAGTCACGTGGTGGAGTATGCTCTTAACCCGTATAAAAAGTAACCATCGTCGTGCGATTTTTCATTTTAAATTAAATTCCAATTTATTTATTTTTAATATGTTATATGTAGGTATATCGCATGCTTAATGGAATACTGACTTAACTAAAAATCACAATTTTCTGACATCGAGAAAGAAGGTCTTGTTTTGAAAAGACATCGTACTTATTGACGCATAAAATAGATACTTATTAATAATTAATCATAATTGCTGGTATTTTTGACATTTGATTAAGTATTGATCAGATGAAAGCGCTCACAGAAGCCTGTCTCTGTACGTAACTCAATTCTGACCTATCTACTAATGGGTCAGTATTCCATTAGGCATGCGATATGATTGCGTGTATTTTATTAAGTCTTAAATAATTTCAGATTGTGTTAAAGGCACTAAATGCCGTTTATTTATGAAATAAATAAATAAATAACGATTCGTCACACGCCAACGAGCCAGCGTTTCGAGGGTCATATCTGCGCCCCTCCTCAAGGCTCTGTGAAGACGCCCGAACTAATAATATACAATTATCGCAAGAGACGCATCCACGGAGACAATGGGCCTGTTACGAGATATTTCGTATAAACTGTTATGGATACAGTAAACATATGAAAAAAAAACTTTAGAGACGGCTTTTACGATGGTTTGGTCGTGTGGAGCGAATGAGCGATGAAAGAACGGCTAGAATAAGTTTAAATGCAAGTGTGCCTGGACGTAGAAGCCGAGGAGGGCCGAGAAAGACATGGCATGATCAACTGCGACAAATCACAGTGGACATGTGAAAAGTGGCAATAATCGGCGTGCGTGCATGAGAAGATGTATGAATGTAGAGTGGTGTGGCGTTCTATCCTCTCTGCCTACCCCTACGGGGAAACGGCGTGATGGTTAGTTAGTTAGTATATTGATAAAATGTCCGCCACGTGGCGCAGTGGTAGCGCGCTGGCCCAACACGCATCAGATCGCGGGTTCGGTATATTGTATTATTTCTAAGTAAATGATTAAATTAAATAAATAAGTAAATATGTAATTTTTTACATAAAAATATTTCATTTTGGACTGGCTCTAAAGCGTCAGCCTGTTGACACTTGGTGTACCAATGCAGTGCCCTATGCACCATTGGGTGTGGATAAGTATTTTTTTTAAATTAAAAACCCTTATACCAACCCTTATGTATGGTAGTGAAGCGTGGTGTTGGAAAAACGAGGATGAAAGTAGACTGAATGCTGTTGAAATGCGATCTATGTGTGGTAAGACTATGTATGATAGGTGTACAAATGTCCAAATTAGAGCAGAGTGCAAGGCTGAGATAAGCATTATCCACAAAATTAAGGGCTTTTACGATGGTTTGGTCATGTGGAGCGAATGAGTGATGAAAGAACGGAGTTTAAATGCAAGTGTGCCTGGATGTAGAAGCCGCGGAAGGCCGAGAAAGACAACCTGGCATGACCAAGTACGACGAGTACTTGAAAGTGGTTATGTGAAAAGTCGGAATAATCGGCGCATGTGCATGAGAAACATGTACGAACGTAGAGGAAGCAAAGGAAGTATGTCAGGACAGAGTGGTATGGCGTTCTATCCTCTCTGCCTATTCCTGCGTGAAATGGCGTGATGGTTAGTTAGTTAGTTAGTTTTAAAAAAAGAGGGTAATATGCCTATTGGCGAGATTGATATGGCGTGCGTAAATTTTTATTTTAAATTTCATATAAAAGACAGAAATGTCCTTGGAGATGGTTAATATATGGGAATTAAATGTTTAACCCTGTAATACTTATGTCATAATTATTACTAATATTATTTATAACTTGTTTATTAAAATACTTACCGAAAACAATTTCTCGTTCAGAAAACTACCATATACATTGAGTATCAAAACTCGATGTACAAGAGGGAAACTGGTGAATCTACATCGTATTTGGAGACGATATAAAAATAAATTAGATCACCCATATACAACTAGATTCACATCCATGAGAGGATTAATTGTGCCCAAAACCAAAAATAAGTACGGGCAGAGAACTTTAGAATATTTAATTCCAAAAATATATTTAATATGTTGCCCTATGAATTTAAATCGTGCAATAATGCTAATAAAATTATTTCTATTCTAAGGGTTTGGTTAGAAGATAGAACTTTTTTATATTGATGCACCATAATTTATATATATTGATTCACCATATGCATTATCTCTATTCCTTTTATGTATATTTTGTGAACTTTTTTATTTTTGTTGTATTTCTATGATAAATTTATATTTTGCTAATGGCTCCTGATGACAAACGGCAAAATTGCGGTTTATCGGGATGGCATTATTTTTGTTTTTCTAATGTTATGTTTTATTGTCTTAATAAAGAACACTCCAAAAAAAAAAAAAATTGTGTAATAGGACTTTTTAATCTAAGCTTGAATTTTTTTTTAATTTTCTTCCCACAAAAGTTTTCATAAGTATGGCAGATTAATAAAAATTGCTCGAATTCTTATTAAAACACTTTTTTAATTTTGTTATCTTTATGGGTAGTATTGATTTGACTAAATAATGATATTTGATAACAATTTGCAAAAAAAAATCGAAAAAACTTCGTACTCAATTTTCTCAGGAATAAGGGTCAAATCAAAAAAAATTATTCTACAAAATCGACTCCAAATATGATGTAGATTCACTGGTTTTCCGCTTGTACGTCGAGTTTTGTTACACCCTGTATAGAAACAGTCTGTCAAAAGACACGGTAAATAAATTTCAAAAATAAGAAGATTTTTTGAAATTGTTTTTGCTAACGAGATAAATAAATGGTTAAAAAAATAAGATAGCAACACGCATCTGTTGCTCGATCACAGATCACTACCGACTCGGTAATAAGCGACGTGATAACGATTTCTTACCCATGGATGTTTAACGTTTTCGCGATCACAATGGAACACGCGTTAAAAGTTATAGATCGGGATTATTACACGAGCGCATCAAGTCGCGAGCCATTTCCCGAGATATATCTTATTCGCACATATCTTCATTCAATCAATCAATTCATTTAGCCGGTTTTCGGCAAGCCAAATATTGAGAAAAGCAGTCGACATAATAAAAAATCCGACAAGCGCGATGATTTGACGTTTGACGTACGGCCGCGATATCGCGTGCATCGGCTCCGCTCGGCTCAGATCGGCAATGCTCGGCTCGGCGATCGCGGTATTGAACGAATGTCATTGTGATCGGTCAAATCGTTAGCGTTAGCACGTGGTTAGCACGTTTTTTAACTGCGTCGATAGTTATCTGTGATTGAGCTACTGGTCGATATATAAAATGTGTGAAAAAATCATTCCTGTAATGTTAAATTCCAGGGATGAAAATCGAGGAATGCGTTTGTATGGGAAAGCGGCCGCGAGTCACGTGGTGGAGTAGGTAGGTATGCTCTTAAGACATCGATAGAAAAATTTTGCGGACTTTTTTATATATAATTATTTTTAATTTTTTAAGATTTCTATAGGCTTTGATAAATACTACTTAAGCTTTCCCTTATCCACACCTAATGGGGCATAGGGCACTGTATTGGTACACCAAGCTTCCGCATCGTGGTGAAGCTGTAGCACGCTGGGATACTAAACATGTGATCGCTGGTTCGATTTCCGGTGGAATGTTTATTTAAATGTGTTTTTTTACATAAACATTGTCCGCCTCTGTACATAAAATAAATAAATCAGAAAACCGAATGTCCAAAAAGTTTTTAAAAAAAATTGATAACATAAAATTTAAAATGTTTTTTTTATTTTTTTATTTTTTATTTAATTAACATGTAAGTAGGTACCTGATATTCGTCAAAATCCAAAATGTATGACAGGGTCCCATTATCCATATTCAATGTAGCTACGGCATTGTCAGGCCAGCACAATAATGTCTACTCAAGTCTCTCTAGCATTATAATATTCAGCACATAAGTACGAAGCGAGACTAATCAGCGTTATATCAATCAGCACAGATAAACACGTTTCCTTCGTAAACACTACAAACATCACATGAAGACAGAACCACAATGTTTATTATAGACTTTTTAGCATTATAAATGTTAGCACAATTTTTTTTTTTCGTTAACACTTCATTTGCCAGGAATGTCTATTGGAGACTCTTTAGGATTATAATTGTTAGCACAAAAGTACGTTGTGAAGACTAATCAGCAAGATTACAGTCAGCACGATTTTTCGTTAACACTCCGCCCGACACGCGAAGACAGAACCTTCAGAAATGTCTATTGAAGACTTTTTAGCATAAATTATGATTAAATAAAACACTGTTATGTGTTACTTTTGGTTTATTCTATAAAAATAGAAATTTACCTACACTACCTGGTTTCGGGAGTAACGTTCTCCATCGGAGTGTCTTTTCACCAGTCATGGGAGAATTTAAATTACTCCCGAAACCAGGTAGTGTAGGTAAATTCTATTTTTTATAGAATAATTAACACATAACAGTGTTTTTTATTTAATCATAATTCATTATGAAGTTTACAAAGTGAATGCCGAATCAATCATCAACTTTTTAGCATAATTATAGCACTCAGCACTTTAGAAATGTCTTCAGAAGACTAAGCTGCATTCTAATGGTTAGCACAAATAATCTAGTTTTTTTCACGTAATAACATTTAAAGCACAAATAAACACAAAAATATTTCACGAAGGCTATTCGGCATTATAAAAATTAGCACAACAACGCGTAGCCAAGTATATTTTGAAAAAAAAGATACATTTTGAACAGAAATATTTCATGTTCGAGCTGCTTACAAGCAATCAGAAATAACTGTGCCAGAAAGCAGGAAACAAGTTGTGGGCGAGCGGGATTCGAACCTTAGGATTCCAATGCGGAGTCCGCAACTCTACCACCTACCACTAGACCACAACCCAGTTCATTGTAAGGTTAGCATTAACACTGTAAAATAAATTGTCTTGATCATAGATGATCAGTCTCGCGCTTCTGCGCCAGTCAAAGGCATCAAGTAGTATCTATACAAATTTAACATCATTTAGTCGAATAACGAAAACGTTCGATCGACGAACGAAATAAGATAGCGTGTGTGCTAGGATCCCATTTCGGAAAAACGCGTTGAACGTACAACAGATGTCTAATGAGATAAAATTATAATTATTTTCAATCACTTTCTATGTAAATAATTAGGTCATTCGAAAATTCAAACACCACGGAGTGTAATGGGCCTGCTGCTCTAGTTTAAAGAAAAATAAAACAAAAAACACGAAAGCGTCGGTGCTACCCGTTTTTCAATCGTAAAATAAATACGCGAGATACCAATACTACTACTTTCTCTCATCCGCACCCAATGGGTGCATAGGGCACTGCATCGGTACTTTAACTAGATCAAGCGTGCCAGTAAATATCATCAATTTTTTTGATTCTACTCTAATGAACCTTTTTTTCACTGTGTGCAATATTTATTCAAGTATGTCAAGTGCCATTACACCTCGACTCTACTGTAATCGACTAATTTGTAGTTTTTTTGTCCTTAAACGTAATATAGATTCCAGGCGTCAAGTGCCATCATACCTCGGCTCTACTCTAACAGACTAAAAAATAATTTCTAATTTCAAACGTCAAGTGCCATACTACCTGGAGGCAGGCTTTGACTCACTCTACACTAACAAAAAAAAAAATTTTTTCAAGCGTCGAGTGCCATAATACTTTGACTCTGACTATAAAAAAAATAATTTATAATTTCAAGCGTCAAGTGCCATAATACCTTGACTCTACTCTAACAAAAAAAAAATTCTAGCGAGCGTCGAGTGCCATAATACTTTGACTCTACTATAAAAAAATAATTTATAATTTTAAGCGTCAAGTGCCATGGTACCTTGACTCTACTATAATCGGCAAATTTCTAATTTCTTTTCATAATACGTATTTAATATAGATTTTTTATATTAATATTGAATATAATAACGCGCCCGCTTGCCATGTGTCGTTAGAAAACTATAATTTTCTAGAAACACTCTCACTGGACTTGGAACTAACAGAGATCGCATTAACCGTTCCTATCCCCATTATGTACCCACTATGCGGAGCTTCCGGCACGGTGAACTTTATCGTTTCGTAGAAGGAAAAACGGAAGCACACCGGCACGATTAACTTTTTCGCGGCGAAAAACGAAATTGTGCGAAGTGTTGAATGGTGAATGAACTACAATTTAAAAAATTATTAATTAATGATTCTAATAGGAATTCCAATATTCAGTTTAGAAAAAATACGATTTACATAAAAAACTTTTTTAATCTGCCCTGTAAATGCCCTAATAACAATATTTTAAAATTATCTTCTTTACAAAAAAAAACCCCTTTTCAAATGTGCCATGTAATCGTGTTGTGTGCTGCTGATTACAATAGGCAAGTAAACTAAATTTTTCTATGAATCTAGAAAAAATAAACGCAAAATCACAAGATCATCGGTGCAATCCGTTTGTAAATCGGATGATTAATAAGCGAGATACAATCATTTAAAGTTTGAATTTTGTGAAGATTTTGTACGCGACGGTGACGTCACCAATTGCATGCGGAATAAAAACTATAACTGATTGTATCTCGCTTATTAATTATCCTATTGACGAACGGATTGCACCGATGGATTTGTGATTCTTCGCTTTATTTTTTTTTGCTTTCAAAGAATATTTTATAAACTGCCTTGCCACTGACGAAAAAAAAAACGAGGTTTTTACAAGCTTATGAAACACTACACAACTCGCTTAAATGAATGCCACAACTCAAAAAATACAACTAATTTTATTTTTTACAAAACGAGCTATATGTTGATTAACACCCGAACGAGTGATGAAAGAACGGCTAAAAGAAGTTTTGCAAATGCAAGTGTGTCTGGATGTAGAAGCCGCGGCGGAAGGCCGAGAAAGACAACCTGGCATGACAAGTACGTCAAGTACTTGAAAGTGGTCATGTGAAAGTCGGAATAATCGGCGTATGTTCATGAGAAGAGATGTATGAATCGACGCCTCCTACGTATAATAAACGTAACCCACAAAATCGTCGATTTTGAGTTTTTGGTGGATTACGTCTGTATTTAAACTATATCTTTAATTCTACCAAAACAAAAAAATTATTTTGCCAATAATAAGGGCTTTTTTTGGGGCGTATTTTGTCGTATCTACAACCAATGCATACGAACGAAAGTATTTTCAAATGCTCCCTGTAAAATCGCATTTTGTTGGGTTACGATATTATACGTAGGAGTCGTCGGAATGTAGAGGAAGCAAAAGGAGCCCTGTCAGGGCGGCCTCCGTAGCGTAGTGGCTAAGACGCTGGACTCACGATACGGAGGTTCCGGGTTCGATTCCCGGTGAAAACACAAAAATTAAAAAGTGATTTTTCTTAAGACTGGGTGTTTGTGTCGTTGTTCCCCTCTGTAATTGGGCCTCCTGGCCTGTTGAGGGTGGTTAAATAAATAAATAAAAAAAAAGGACAGAGGGGTATGGCGTTTCTATCCTCTCTGCCTACCCCTACGGGGAAATGGCGTGATGGTTAGTTAGTTACCTGAACGATAAACGAATACACTAAATACTATTACTACTTCTTTTCCTTATCCGCAACGCGTGGTGCAAAGGGCACTTCATGATTTTATCAAGTGAATCGAGGTTTCACAAAATACACTCATAATAGATTTTTTTCAAAAACGTCGGAACGTTGAAATAAAATTCACAAAATATTACTGAAAATCTTTACAAAATCATATTAATCAAAACATTCGTTAAAACATTTTAAATAAAAACACGAGAAAACGTTTAAAAACTTGAATTTTCTTTTTGAATTTAGAATTCGAACGTCGATGCTTTAAAATTTCCCGCCAGGCGCGTCCGCGAGTAACTTCACGTGGTCTAAAACTAAATTATTAATATTTTCTGCAATGATTATGGGAAATAACATTAGTAGATACTACTGTAAAAATCTCAGTTACTATTCGTTATTATAACCGACAGCAGTCTAACCGATAACGACCCGTTATCCTGTATAAACGTGCTTCGTAAAATCTGCAGATTACGGTTAGCTAAGATTTCGACAAGAGCGGCCTGTTTTTCAAACGACTTTAAGAATGATTTTTGATTTGAAAAATAATAAGATTTTGCATTTTAATTCTTGATTTTGCAACAATTGGGTTCTTCCCGATTTTTAATTTTTTATTTCAAAAAATTGATTGAAAAATTACAATATTGGGGAATATTTTTGAAAATTTTTACGATGTCATATGAATTTTTTAGCGCGTTTGAAATAGCGCTTTTTCAAATGCTCGCCAAATCCTCATTTGGCTCACTACGGAATGAATTTCACGCCTTCTACGGTAGACGGATATGACGTTATTAACCAATAACGGGCGTTAAAAGTCACTCGTAATTTCGTGTTTTTAAAACAAAAATTTATAAATGAAAACAACATTTTTGATCATTGTGTTTTATATCGTTGGAATTGTAAAAATTATACTTTTAAAATATTTAGTACTGTTTTCAAGGATATTCATGCTAATCGGGAAGAACCCTATTCTTTATTCGCATCCGGTAGAGACCAAATAATAATATTTTGGTTAGTGCGTTGGACTACCATGCTTAAATTCGCGGGTTCGATTCCTGGCGGGATTTATACGGAAAATTTATTTCAATTTTACATGCACACTTTATTGCCCCCAGTTAAATTAATTATTTTATAACTGATAATAAAATGGCATTGTCAAATTTTACAAATTTTTCATCTTTTAAAAAAATTAACACAAAGTTGGATACATAATGTAAAGGTAGAATCATTCTTACGATAAAGTCCATAACAATAACATAATCTCCGTTATTTTATATTTTAGAATTATTTCCCTTCTTCTTCTTCTTGTATAAATATATCAATATCTTGTATTTTATTAATTATCTTTTTCTCTTTTGCCTCGTGCATGCTGCTTGAAAGAGTGTGAACACATTCACATTGACTTTCACAGTATACCCACAAAACAGGGCTATGCCTTGGTGGGATTTTTGTTTATTTTTTCTAATGTATATGTGATTTTATGTATTTCTTTGTAAACAAAAAAAAAACTGTGTCTTCTGGTCTTGACTCTGTGAATACAGTATAGTTATAGAAGAAAATTATGTATTTTTTTTCTATTTTTTCTATTACCTCTATGTATCAATATTTATGTTACCCTTGTGTCTAGATTCTTAAGTATTGCAATTTCATTTTTCTGTGTAACATCTATATTCTAATTTTACTCCCGAAGCCAGGTAGTTTAGGTAAATTCTATTTCTATAGAAAAAACCAATCACACATAACATCGTTTTATTTTATCATAATTTATTTTAGGAAATATCACAAAATGCTAAAATATTTCATACGCAATCAACCATGTTTGAAAAACGCGGCCGGATGACAGATGGCTTCGGAAACGAAAATGTATGTTACTAAACAGTTCAGATGAAAAGTTACTTATTAGACTCTAACAGGTTTCGGATGAGCCGTGACATTGGCGCTAGTATCGATATTTAGCGATATAAAGTACATCACGAGAGCTCAGATGTTTCATTTATATTTTTAGAAAAAAGAAAAAAAATAATGCTGTTAAAATGCGATCTCTCAGGCGTAAGGACTATGTATGATAGGCTGAGATAAGCATTATATCCACAAAACTAACTAAACCATCACGCCATTTCCCCGAAGGGGTAGGCAGAGAGGATAATACGCCACACCACTCTGTCCTGGCACACTTCTCTTGCTTCCTCTACATTCATACATCTTCTCATGCACGCACGTCGATTTATTCCGACTTCTTACATGCCCACTTTCAAGCACTTGTTTTTACTCGATTCATGCCAGGTTGTCTTTCTCGGCCTTCCTCGATTTCTACATCCAGTAATGCTTATTTCAGCCTTGCACTCTGCTCTAATTTGGACATTTGTACACCTATCATACATAGTCTTACCACACGTAGATCGCATTTCAACAGCATTCAGTCTACTTTCATCCTTGTTTTTCCAACACCACGCTTCACTACCATACTTAAGGGTTGGTACCAGAACTCCGTTGTGTACTGCCAATTTAGCTTCTTATTTGCCACTATGGATTTCAAGGCACCATTAACTCTGTTCCCTTCTCTCAATGTCCTTATCCACATTTCCGTCTCTTGTAAACATACTTCCCAAATATACAAATTCTTCAACCTGCTTTAATCTGTCTCCATTTACTATAATCTTAAGCCCGCTATATATGGGACAGTTTACTACACAGTTTTCTGTGCAGTCTGAAAAACGGTCCCGTATAAAGCTAAAAACTGCATGAAAAACTGTGTGCTAGTGTCAGATTTAAGCTGACATGACAGTCAATGTTTTTTATGTAAACGTTTAAGTAGACATTGGTTTATTGTATGCTTTTAAATACGTAAAAAAAAACCAATTACATATTTACATTATTAGCTAAATATACAATTTCCTGAGAGCAAACATACGATAATAACTTACAATCGCGTTTCAAAAATACACATATTTAGCGTGTCTTTTGACAGAAGTTTGACAGACTGCACAGTTTTCTGAACAAGAAACTGTGTAGTTTTCTGAACAAGAAACTGTCTCATATAAAGCGGGCATTACATACAGTCATATTCGCATTTCTTTCAAAAATACGGGTGAATTTCTAGAACGCAGCAGTTGGCAGATGATGGTGAATTGTTACAATACAAGATGCATAATGGAATTGATATTAATTGACGATGGAAAGTAACGCGCGTTACGTATGGGGAAATCTTCATACATATGTTTGAAATGAAAGTATTTCATATGATGGACAGTGGCGGGCACTCCGTACAGGAACAAGAGCAGCGCCTGCCCTGCAGAAATAACACACAAATAAAAAGTGCAAGTATAGTCTTAAATACCAACCAAAATTCGAAAATACTCCCAACTAACTCCGGGTTCAATTGGGTTCTTTCAGATTTTCTATTTTTTATTTCAAAAAATTAATTGAAAAATAGCAATATCAAGTGAATTTTTTGAAAGCATTTACGAGAAGAAAATAAAATTTATTTTCAAGCTCAGATTCAATACTCATATTACACATTCGACTCCGATAGCGAGCTTGCTGATAGCGAAGAAGAATTGCAGTCCTTGGTTACAAAGGTTTACGATTTGTGCAAGGAGAGTGATCTATTAATGAATGTGGAAAAGTCTACTAAGTAAATATGACCAAGTGTAAGATTGTAGTAAATGGCGATAGCTTGAAACAGGTGGAAGAATTTGTATATCTGGGAAGCATGTTCACTAGTGATGGAAATATGGAAAAGGACATTGAAAGGAGGGTTAGTGCCGGTAACAGAGTTAATGGTGCCTTAAAGTCGGTAGAATCTAATAAGTGCTTATCAAAAGAGGCTAATTTGGCGGTGCATAATGGAGTTCTGGTACCCTTATGTATGGAAGCGAAGCATGGAGTTGGAAAAATAAAGATGAATGCTGTTGAAATGCGATCTCTGTGTGGTAAGACTATGTATGATAGGTGCACTAATGTTGAAATTAGAGCAGGATGCGCGGCTGAGATAAGCATTATCGACAAAATTAGGAAAGGTCTTTTACGTTGGTTCGGTCATGCAGAGCGAATGGATGATGAAAGAACGGCTAAAAAAATATATGATGCGACTGTGCCTGGATGTAGGAGTCGAGGAAGGCCGAGAAAGACATGTCATGATCGTGTAAAACAAGTGCTTGAAAGTGGGCATGTAAGAAGTCGGAATAATCGACGTGCGTGCATGAGAAGATGTATGAATGTAGAGGAAGCAAGAGAAGTGTGCCAGGACAGAGTGGTGTGGCGTTCTATCCTCTCTGCCTACCCCTTCGGGGAAATGGCGTGATGGTTAGTTAGTTTTGTGGATAATGCTTATCTCAGCCTATCATACATAGTCTTACGCCTGAGAGATCGCATTTTAACAGCATTATTTTTAATTTCAGTTAGTTAGACTCCGAGTATGATGTAGATTCGCCAGTTCCCCGCTTGTACATCGAGTTTTGTTTCTCTGTGTATGACAGGTTTTTTTTTGACATCCTAGGTTACAAGCAGGTTACAAGGGGGGACAGGTAGGTACAGGTAGGCGAGGCGACAGGGGGACAGATTTGTCCCATTGTGTGACGCTAATTGTTCCCGAGATGGGCACTTGAGATCAGAACCGACTGCGGTCGGATAATTTATCAAAATATTCAGGGGAGACAAACATTTTTTTTTCACTTTATCATTTTGTGCAAATAGAAAAACCTTAAACATAATTGGGTTCTTTCCGATTTCCTATTTTTTATTTTAAAAAAATTGATTGAAAAAATAACAATATCAAGGAAATTTTTTTTTAATTTTTTTACGTCGTATGAATTTTCTAGCGCGGTTTGAAATAGCGCTTTTTCAAATCGCTCGCAGAATCCTCCATTGGCGCGCATGCGGTGTGACGTCACATCAATATGAGCGCTCACTTCGTAATGAATTCCCCGCCTTTTATAATGGACGGGTATGACGTCATTAGCCAATAACGGGTGTTAAGTCACTCGAAATTTCGTGTTTTTAAAAACATAAATTTACAAATGAAAACAACATTTTTGATCATTGTGTTTTATATATGTTTATAATTGTAAAAATATACTTTAAATATGTATAACGTTTTCAAGGATATTCATGCTATCGGGAACAACCTTATTATTTAATATTACTTGCAATATATTTTCTTAACCTAGCCTTAAATACAGACAATTTTTTGTCTTTTTTTTTTTATCTCTTACGGTAATTTCTTCAAACATTTTCACATTAACGAATTTTGTGACTTAGATTTTTTACGAAACGGTAGCCTTAGTCTATTTCTACACCGTGTCTCACGATGAGACCGCGAAACTCCGGAGGGTGATTGTTCATGGTATTCTGAGAAAAAAATCCTTTTTTGATCCGGGCATTTCCAATAATTAATTTTAAAAAAGTATTCATAAAAAGCGACGAGTGTAATACTGGCTTCTGTTTGAAGTGCTAGCGGCGGCGGGGTGGCGGTGGGCGGGGAGGAGTGGGGGTCCGCTCTGGTACGCCTTGTACGGACATTCAAAATTCGAATTTCATATCTGAATCTTTAATATGTGATTTCTTCGCGCTTATTGGTGCAGGTCACGTGGTGTGAGCCAGTTCAAAAATTGACGGTATTACACGCGTGAATTTTTATTCATATTTTAATAATTTTTTTAAGAAATTAGAATTGAGTTTTTTGAAAAACTTTATTAAGATTTTTTTCTCAGAATATCATGAATAATCACCCTCTGGAGTTTCGCGGTCTCATCGTGGGACACGGTGTATATCAATCTGCAGGAATCCGCATTAATAAATCTTCGAATTCTTCCCAGAAGTGAAACTTTCTTGGCTATTTTTTTGGTAACATGTTTAGAATTTTGTGAAAAGTTTAGTTTGGAATCTATGATGATTCCCAATTATTTTATTTCATTTAGTTCATTAATTTATTCTCTCCATTAGGGTGTCTCTTATATGACCAAAAAATATTTTTTTCGATTTAGAAAACGCATACCCTCTATCATTTTTACAATTACTATGGCCTATTTAGATACGAAATTTCATATGAGTACAATGATTTTAACTCTTGCCGACAAGGCCTCAAAGTTTTTCAATTTTTTAAAAATAATACTCAAGTTGAAAAATAAGGGTCGCCTTCTCCCTACTCTCCATCCATTATTATTGTAGTTGGATTTTTTCACATTTATAATTTTTTTCTTAATTTGAATTTAGATCTAAATCGGTTTGGTATGACGCCGCTGTTTTTTATTGCCTTTAAGCCCACTTTGTACGGGACGGAAAACTGTACAGTTTCTTGTGCAGATTGCAAACTGTCCCATATGAAGCGAAAACTGTGTGGAATATTGAATGGCCCGCGCGACGTTTGGCTGACCTGACAATTATTGTTTTTTATGTAAACGTTTAAGTAGATATTGATATATTCATTTGCACAGAGGAGCATGGAGAGAATTATGTTTAAAATAAAATTAAGAGACAGAAAAAGGAACGATTGGATCCGACGCCAGACAAAGGTCTGCGACGTGGTGGAGCGAATTGCTTGGTCGAAGTGGAAATGGGCCGGTCACATGGCCAGAATGACGGGCGACAGGTGGACGAGGTGTGGAGACCGAGGAACCAGAGGCCTCAAGGGTGAGATGGGTGGACGACACCAGGAAGTCTGCTGAGAGACAGTGGAGGGAGGAGTGGAGACGGCAGGGGGAGGCCTATGTCCAGCAGTGGACCTCGACGGGCTGAAGTGATGATGATAATGATGATTATGTATATTTTTTAAATAAAAATGTTTGCAACTCCTAACATTGAATTCCCAGGTAGTCATGTGTAGTTAGTTGAGAAAACAAGAAAAGGATTATTTTTCTGCGAAAAACAGGAAGATCCAAAAATCATTCAATTTACACCTGATATACTACCACTGCTACTTTCCCTCATCCGCACCCAACGGTGCATAGGGCACTTGTGAATCTTGATCATTAATTATATGATGATCAGCCTTACGCTTTAGTACCATTCCAAGGTATCACACATTAAATATTAACTTACTAACTAACTAGCTAACCATCACGCCGTTTCAACGTAGGGGTAGGCAGAGAGGATAGAACGCCACACCACTCTGTCCTGACGCACTTCCTACGCTTCCTCTGCATTCGTGCATCTTCTCATGCACGCACGCCGATTTTATCGACTTTTCACATGTCCACTTTAAAGTATGTCAGGACAGAGTGGTGTGGCGTTCTATCCTCTCTGCCTACCCTTTCGGAGAAATGGCGTGATGGTTGGTTAGTTAGTTAGTTAACTATCTGTTGTCATGTATGATTTATGATTGCATTCAGAATGAATTGGATTTTTTCCGTAATGTTCTGAATAAATGAAAATGAATGTAGAGGAAGCGAAGAAAGTGCGCCGGGACAGGGCGGTGTGGCGTTCTATCCTCCCTGCCGTGATGGCTGGTCAAGTTAGATACCTGTAGCTCGATCACAGATCACTATCGACGCGGTAATAAGCGACGTGATAACGATTTCTTACCATGGATGTTTAACGTTTTCGCGATCACAATGGAACACGCGTTAAAAGTTATCGATCGGGATTATTAAACGAGCGCATCAAGTCGCGAGCCATTTCCCGAGATAAATCTTCTTCGCACATATCTTCTTTCAATCTTTCTCGAGTGCCGTATTGCATTTAGCCGGCGTTCGGCAAGCCAAATATTGAGAAAAGCAGTCGACATAATAAAAAATCCGACACGCGCGTCGACTTTCTTGATTTGACGTTTGACGTTTAGCCGCGATATTTATTATCATCTATGGTGCTCGGCAACGCGAACGTGGTATGAATGGTTAGCGTTTGCACGTGGTTAGCACGTTTTTAACTAGTTATCTGTGATTGAGCTACAGGAGCTCAATCAAAGATAACTATCGACGTAGTTAAAAACGTGCTGACCACGTGCTAACGCTAACGATTTGACCGATCACAACAAACATTCGTTCATACCACGTTCGCCGAGCCGATCATTGCCGAAGCAACGCTCGGGAGTGCTCGGCACGCGATATCGCGGCCAGACGTCAAATGTCAAATTGTTTATTATGTCGACTGCTTTTCTCAATATTTGGCTTGCTGAACGCCGGCTAAATGCAATACGGCACTCGAGAAAGATTGAAAGAAGATATGTGCGAAGAAGATTTATCTCGGGAAATGACTCGCGACTTGATGCGCTCGTGTAATAATCCCGATCGATAACTTTTAACGCGTGTTCCATTGTGATCGCGAAAACGTTAAAACATCCATGGGTAAGAAATCGTTATCACGTCGCTTATTACCGAGTCGATAGTGATCTGTGATCGAGCAACTGGTCAAGTTAGATACCTGCCTATCGACCACCCAGTGACGTCACGCTTGTGACTAATGACGTGGCGACACGCGGTGCCTCTGACCGCGACTGACAATACTCAAATCATCATTCATCAAGTCTCAAAAGACACAAGATGAAACCCTTCTAAATGTTTAAATATGATGAGAAAAAAAACTATTGTATCTACAGGTAGCATGATGTGGCGCAAAAATTACTGCACAAATACTAAACTAACTAACTAACTAACCATCACGCCATTTTCCCGTAGGGGTAGGCAGAGAGGAAAGCACGCCATGCCACTCTGTCCTACATGCATACATCTTCTCATTATTCCGGCTTTTCACATGTCCACTTGTTGTACTAGATCATGCCATGTCTTTCTCGGCCAGGCACGCTCGCGTTTAAACTTCTTTTGGCCGTTCTTTCATCACTCATTCGCTCCACACGTCCGAATCATCGTAAAAGCCCTTGATTTTGTGGATAATGCTTATCTCAGCCTTGCGCTCTGCTCTAATTTGGACATCTGTACACCTATCATACATAGTCTTACCACACATGGATCACATTTCAACGCTCGGCTTAAAAAGTCATATTACACATTGGACTCCAAATATGATGTAGATTCACCAGTTTTCGGGTTGTACCTAGAGTTTTGTTGCTCCCGTATTATTTATGGATAGTATCGATTTGACTGAATACATGATATTTGAAAGAAATTTGCTACAATTCATAAAAAAAAAAAAAAACATCATCACTATATATGCTCCCTATGTGGAGCATATGGAATCCACAAACTGCCTCCAGGCCAAGCGATAGGCCGCCAGCTCCCGCGCATCCTCCCAAGTCAAGTCAAGACCACGTCCCGCAGCTCTGACGCAAGCTGCCGACGAATTGTCAACAGTGGACGACCAGGGCGAAAACGAAAAATTTAACTTCGTATTAAATTTTCTCGAAAACTATGGGTCGAATAAAAAAATTTACTGCGCAAAATCGACTCCAAATATTATGTAGATTCACTGTTTTTTTCGCTTGTACAGCGAGTTTTGTAACACCCTGCATAGCCATCTATTAAATTTCGGATTTCGAAATAGTCCGACCAGCCTCGCGCCAGTTGGAGCGTATGGCCGCCGCAGTTTCACACGATCAATCACAATCGCCCGCGTGTAATTTGTGTCGCCCTTTATCTGATCCTGTCTCCGTTCGATCCTGCGGCTGAGTATTGTTCCACAGTACCTGTCCGGAGCCGACAATGCATGGACTTAGAAAAAGCGAGAACGCCATCCATCACTCGGTCACTGGAGATTTATTGACGTCGTCCAGAAGGTAAACACAATAATTAATTTAGTATCCTTGTGTTGTTAACGACGCTCTGACATAAAAATACCGTTTAACCCTTAGAGTAATGACGCGCAGGCTATAGAGGGGCCCTAACGGTCAAAAACCATTCTATGATTGTCAAACACGAAGTTAACTATAGTTTGCAGCAAAACAAATGCCAATGTTTTACAGATGCCTAATGCGGCCTTGGCATATCGACAGTAATCAACTGTCACTATCAACAGTAAACATACTTTAATTTACAAATTGATCACCTAAATTAAGAAAAACTGGTAAATAATGTAAATATGTTGATAGAAGGAAAGTTTTTTATACAAATAATACCCATGTTAGGACACAATATATGCTAAAATCAATGTAAATCAAATAATTATTTATCGAAAATCAATTACCTGTGAAATGTGACTCTTTTAACACCTTTGACACTCTTACTGCTACAACCAAGCATACTACAATTCACCATTGCCGTTTTTGATGATTAAAATCAGGAAGTATCCACGTTATTTACTAGCAAAGCGACGAAAGTGACAGTTACGCGTCTGTTGTCAAAACAAATAATAATGGCCGCCAGCAGAGTGAAAGTTGTCGCTAACCAAAAATTTGCAACGCTTCCGCTCTATGGGAAACGGCGAAAGGGCCTCTCTATAGCCTGCGCGCGTCATTACTTTAAGGTTTAACCCTTAAAGCACTGTGTTTGAAAACGGTCATCGGCATCCAGTGATGTAAAAATCAAATTTACCCATGTTTTCAATTTGTGCAAGGAGACGTGATTTGTTAATTAATGTGGAAAAGTCAAATGTGATGGTTTTTTATAAAGAAATGCGAATATTGACTGGTATGTAATATTATAAGTAAATGGAGACAGATTAAAGAAGTTGAAGAATTTTTATATTGGGAAGTTGAGTTAACAAGAGACGGAAATTGTGGATAAGGACATTGGAGAGAAGGGAAACAGAGTTTATTGGTGCCTTGAAATTCCATAGTGGCAAATAAGAAGCAAAATTGGCAGTACATTGAAAGGTAGGTGGAGCGACGTTTGGGTACCAAACCCTTATGTATGGTAGTGAAGCGTATCTGGTGTTGGAAAAACAAGATATGAAAGTAGAACTTGAAATGCTGTTGAATTGCGATCTCGATGTGTGGTAAGGACTATGTATGATAGTGTGTGTTCAAATGTCCGAAATTAGAGCAGAGTGCAAGGCCGAGATAAGATTATTAATTCAGTAAGTAAGGGCTCTTACGAATGGTCTTTGGTCATGTGGAGCGAATGAGTGATGAAAGAACGGCTAAAAGAAGTTTAAATGCAAAGTGTGCCTAGATGTAGAAGCCGCGGAGGCCGAGAAAGACAACCCTGCCATGATCACGTAAAAAACAAGTGCTTCTGTATAGTCTCCCCCATTTGTGCTTGAAATTGGGCATTTGAAAGAAGTCTCGGAATAACGGAGACGAACGTGCAATGAGACAGATGTTATGAAAGTAGAGAAGGCAACAAGGAAGTCTGTCTCTGGGACAGAGTGTGGTATGGCGTTCTATCCTCTTGCCTTACCCTGCTGGGGGATTAAGGCGTGATGGGTATGTTAGTTATTATAATCTTCAACTAATGCCTAGCTGCCACGTTGAATAACGTGACATTACCTACACTAACACATTCATTGATTTTCTATATTTTGAGTTTTTAACGTCTTTTTGAATTACGGTATGCATAGAATTTTTGTATATTCCTTATCGGCAACCAATTCTAAGATTTTAGGGTCAATAATAGAGCACTCGAGCTAATGTTGGTCTAATCCAAGCGCTATGAGGATGCTTTGTACACGTGATTAAAGGCCGTTACTCAATCACGATTATAGATTACACATTCGACCTCCAAATATTGATGTAGTTAGATTCACCAGTTTTCGGGTTGTACCTAGAGTTTCTATTTTACACCATGTATATAAAAATATATACCATATAACATTGAAAAAATTTTATTAGGTCACATTTGACACTTCATCAAGATTCATCAACATTAACCTTGTAAGGGCGCGGTACAAAATACTATTTTATTTTTCCACAGTTATAACTATCACAATTTGCTTAACTTTTTTCAATTACGATTACATTATTTATTGTAATAATGACAAAATATAAGGGAATTTTAATACGATTTCTTTTCACGTAATAACCATTCTAAACATATTTAAAGCTTTTTTCCTGTTCCAAACGTCGTTACAATGTTGCTTCAGCGAACCTTTCTTCTAGCAGGTGTACCCCAAAAAATCGAATATTGATAAGTTTATAGCCGACATGATTACTTGTGAAGGAATATTTTCACCTATAAACCGAATATTATTTCTCCAATTTTGGTGTATGTGGTGTATTTTTTTTCAGTACCTCCTTCCATAATATTCCTCTCTTTCCTACCTGCTGACAACCTATATATAGAGACTTAGAGCGGGTTATTCCTTTTTAAAATAATCTATAAATACTTTTTCATAGTAACTGAATTCGATTCGCATAATATTAATATTTATGTTTGAAGTCCGAATCGATTCATTCACTTTAATTGATGTTAAGCAGGTCACCTCACTATTTAAAACTGAAAAATGTCAAATTGGACGCTATTAAAATGGCCCTACTTATAGTTACGTTCCTACCTATTGTTGCATGCACCTTGGTGATGTACCCAATGCAGTACCATATGCACCATTGGGTGCAGATTAAGCGAATGATCAGTAGTAGTAACAGTAATATTCCTATAATTCATTTTTCTGTGATTAATTTTAACGTCGTAACACTCATTTTATATTCTCTCCATGATATTATTATTATGGTACCTACAGCCTCCTCGCATTCTACGTATAGTAGACATTTCTTACAATCAGTCCTAAACCAACACTTGTTGACGAGCGGATGGCACTTGAGGCGAACAGCAGAGGAGATTCCTTGATCCGCTGATCGAGAGATACATTGAAACAGGTAGAAGATTATTGTAGGAAAAAATGTAGAAAGGCCACATGAATTCGCATACCAACCTTCTCCTCTCGAATTTAATTTAAAAATCCTTATAAAAAAGATGTTATTGATATCCCAACAGAGATAGAGAAACTCTGGAAACCAATGTGGGTTATTCTAGGCGTTTACAGGGCTTATGACCTGTCATTGGCTTGGGTTAAGTAGCCATCTTATGTGCTACAACAATTCCCCATTCCGCCCATCATCTGACAACCATATATGAAAAAATTTGAAAACTACTATTATATATTTGAATTTGTAACAGAAGTTTCTACATTTGAGTTTGTTTTTTGACAATTTTAACATTTTTTCTCTCTGGTGACATCTTGTTGAGAAGATTGTTAAGCATTTTTGGCAGTTATATCTTTATTTCCCTACCACTGTTTAATTTGGGCCGACTCTGGGTTGGTTTGGGTGATGGAAACAATGACAATTTTAATACATAAGCCGAGACAGTGGTAGGGGGCAATGAAAGCAATTTGTCCGCGATTTATATCGTAAATTCATCCGTATTTTTATCACACTAACAATCACTTAAAAAATCGCGTTTTTAGCTTGTTGGAAAAAAATCGGTAGAGTTGGCTGGACTGAAAAAAGACTCAAATTGTCATTTTATAGCAGTCTAGGGAAAAGGGATGGGGCTTTCATTAAGCTTTACTCGTAATTAAACCCATTGTTTATTTTATTATTTTTTTTCCATCAAATGTTCATGGACGGTTTTTCATGTTCAAAGGAGCCTGATGACTAAGACGTGAGCTTAAGTCAGAAATTTCAGAAAACTAAGGACTTATTTTGTAAGAGTGAGGGTTTGGAGGGGGAGGGAGAGAGAGAAGGAGATGGGGAGAAAGGAGAGTGAGAGAGAGACAACACGGTGGCCTACCTGGTGATGGTAAGCCGCAGCCAGCTGCTGGTGATGATGGTGAAGATGCTGCTGCGCGAGGTGGTGGTGCGCGTGCGCGGGCCCCGCGGGGGCGTAGCGCACGGCCAGCATGTCGCCGGGCTCCTTCAGCTCCTGCGTACACACAAACATCGAAAACCTTACTCACATCTGTTTTCCCACTCGAGAACACCAGCCATAACACACGGCGATCATTCCGCTTTTCACATGTCCCCACTTCATGTACTAGTAGGTATTGATCATGCCACGTCTTTCGGGCCTTTTCCTCGGCTTCTACGTCCAGGCACATCTTGCATTTAAACATTCCTTTAGCGTTCTTTCATCACCCATTCCACTTAGTTTCTTACCCACCACACATAGATCGCATTTCAACAGCAGTCCAGTTTACTTTTCATATCCTTGTTTTTCCAACACACATCGCTTCACTACCATTCATAAGGGTTGGTAACAGAACTCCGTTTGTGTACCTAACTGCCTCATTTGGCTTCTTTCCGATAATGTTCTTATTTTGCCAATATGGTTTTCAAGGCACCATGAACTCGTTTCATTCTTTCAATGTCCTTATCCAAAAAAAACAGCAGCTGCTTTCATCGTTTCTCAAACACAGTGCTTTATTCACCCCATTCGCTTCTCAATTCCCAAAACCTTTCGTAAAAGCCACTTCTTTATTATTGTTGTGGACCAATAATGCTTATTTTCACAGCCAATTTTGCACTCTGCTCTAATTTGGGACATTTGTTACACTATCATACATAGTACTTACCACCACATAGATCGCATTTTCAACAGCACTATCAGTCTACTTTACATCCTTGTTTTCCCACGCAACACCACGCTTCACTACATACATAGGGTTGGTACCAAGAACTCCGTTGTGTACCGCCAATTTTGCTCTATTTGCCACTATGGATTTCAAGGCACCATTAACTCTTTTCCCTTCTCTCAATTGTCCTTATCCACATTTCCGTAAAAATCTTGTATACATACTTCCCAAATTATACTAAATCTTCCAATCTGTTCAATCTGTCTTCATTGTACTATAATTATACATTACGGGCCAATATTTGACATTTCGTCTTCCTCACACCACTTATTGTCAAATTCCACTGTCTAAAGACTCCAGCGTGACGTAAATGTCTAGTGATGACGTAGACAGTGAGTTAAAGGCACTATTAACTCTGTTTTTTTCTTTTTAAATGAACATAAATGAAATAATTACAATTGCTATACAATTCGGCAATTATATGTTAAGGGTCATGCTTAGTCTTGAAATTTTGGAGTATAGACAAGTTGCAGAACGCAAACAAAACATGAACACTCGCTTTGCCTCAAATATCAATATTTTTACTTCCAAAAAGAAAAACAACAATTAGCGCAGCGCCACTTTCACATTTATTGGTCCTAAGATATATAACCAAATGGACACACATAACACAATTATTAACCGATCTTCTCCAAATACCTGGGTCGGTGTCGTTAGTGGGGATAAGTCTAATGGGTGGGTGTATATATTGAAAATGCCTGCAAAATAATATAGCTATTTTAAATTATTAAAAATTTGGGTATGCTGTAAATTCTAAATTATGTGAAATCAATCTTATGTATATTACTACAATGCCCTGACTCCGACAACGGACTATCAAGTGAGTCCGGGCCCAGATCATTGGTATGGGTCCTCTACTGATTGAGTCCGCCATCTTTATTGTATGAATACACCGTTTCCCACGATGAGACCGCGAAAACTCCAGAGGGTGATTATTCATGATATTCTGAGAAAAATAAATATTAATAAAGTTTTTTCAATTTAAACTCAAATTCTATTTTCTTTAAAAAATGAATAAAAATATGAATAAAAAATTCACGCGTGTCGGTGACCAGAGCGGACCCCCACTCCTTCCCCGCCCACCGCCACCCCGCCACCGCTAGCATTTCAAACAGAAGCCAGTATTACAATAGTCGCTTTTTATTAATACTTTTTTTAAAATTAATTATTAAAAATGCCCGGATCAAAAAACTTTATAAGGATTTTTTTCTCAGAATACCATGAACAATCACCCTCCGGAGTTTCGCGGTCTCATCGTGGGACACGGTGTATATTATTGTAAAGTGTAATAATAAATAAATAAATAAAAAATTAAGTTACTCTAGTTCCTGCGGCTCCTCGATCCCGACCAATTGGAGAGCCTCCTCTAGCAAGTTGTTAAGCCTGTCCGTTCCCTGGTTCTCACTGGACAGCACATATTCACCTGAAAACGTACAACCATCAATACAGGCACGTGAAGAACGAGGAGACCAAGAGAAGAACGAAAATCACAAATGTCACTACAGCCAAGTCCAAGCGTTTATTTTACTTTTGACAGCTCGATTATGTATCAATGAAAGCCCCACCCTTTCCCTAGACTGCTTTAAAGACTATTGATTCTTTTTTTTAGTCCAGCCAACTCTACCGATTTTTTTCAACAAGCTAAACCGCGATTTTAAGATTGTTAGTGTGATAAAAATACGGATGAATTTACGTTATGTACGCGAACAAATGCTTTCATTGCCCCTACCACTGTCTCGGCTTATGTATTATAATTGTCATTGTTTCCATCACCCAAACCAACCAGAGTCGGCCCAAATTAACAGTTGTAGGGATGTTAGTTTCTACCCCCGATCATTATTTATTAGTAATTACAACCACCCGTGTAGATTATGTATCGATTAGGGGTGTCTAATGCGTTGCCGAATCGATTTCTCATAAAAATCGACTTTATTTATGAAGAAGTTTTAATCAATATGGTCCGCCTCCTAGCATAGTGGTAGCGCATTTGGCTACCGCGCCTGAGGTCGCGGGTTCGATTCCCGTAGGGGGTCAACATGAAATATTTATTTACATGAGATTTTCATATTGATATTTCGTGTGTGATACCTTGGACTGGTACTGAAGCGTAAGACTGATCATCTTGCCTTCATGTAATAAAATGATCAAGATACACTACACTTGGTGTACCAATGCAGTGCCCTATGCACCATTGGGTGCGGATAAAGGAAAGTAGTAGTAGTAGTTTAATCAATGTAACAAATTTATAATTTATTTTTGCTCAACATTTTGTAGTTTATAAACATACCCAGACGTTAAAAGCAGAGTTTATATAACGAAAGCGCTGTCGTAAAACTTTTTTTTTAAACAGTCTTTATTCAGTAAAAAATATTACAAAAAATACATAATTTCTTTACAAAAGAAACTTTTTAAATACAGTCCCGATAAACTCCTTAATTGGAGTTTGTCATCGGGTGCAGGAGCTACAGAAAACCCAAATATGCATAGGACTATTTTATTGTCGTAATGTAAATTGAGAAATTCTGTGTCGTGACAAACAAAGAAAAAAACAAATAGGTTTTAATTTAAATCACATTTCATGTGAATTTGACACTTGAATAATCCTTGTTGCATAAGTAGGCTAAATAAACATCGATATCGATAAATATCGGAGCTAAAGAACATGTGCTTCACTATCGTAAAGAAAAAAAGTATTGCATTTTTCGGTCTATGGTTGCCTGTCAATTATTACGGAACTTTATAGGCGCCCATGTGTCAAAAGTAAAATAAACGCTTGGAAGAGATATAACAGGGCCTCCTCTCAAGTTGTTAAGAGCATACCTACCACACCACGTGACTCGCGGTCGCTTTCCCATACATACGTATTCCTCGATTTTCTCCCTGGAATTCAACATTAGAGCAATGATTTTTTAACACGTTTTAGATATCGACCAGACGCGTGTTCACATCGTATTATTTTTTAAATATTTAATTTGTTAAAGGAGATATTAAATATTTGAAAAAATAAGACGATACAAACACGCATCTAGTCGATATCTAAAATGTGTGAAAAAAATATTGCTCTTATGTTAAATTCCAGATCTAAACCAGCTAAAACCGTTAATAAATGTAAAAGAAGTTATCACGATAAGAAAAACACCTTAAAAATTTATTCTTTGTTGTAAACTAATCCATAATACGAAAGTTATTTTTTATTATGGACCACATTTACAAGATGGCGGCGACCGGAAAAACAAAATGGACGCTCTTAATCATTCATGTTATTATTTCCCTCTCACGGAGAAACACCGGGCGGTCACAAGATGAATATTATCCAAATTATAATATTAACTCAACTCCAATACCTACCTGGTCAACCACTATTATAGTCAGCGACTTATTCCTTAATTTTATTTCATTATTATACCTACAAAACCCTGAAGAAGGAGTAGTATCTCCGAAACCGATTGGCTTTTTAAAAATAATAAGTAGTTTAACACAAAAGTGTGTTAAATTTCATAATACAAATTATAGATAATATGAATTAAATTATAAAATAATGAACTAATATATATAACTAGCTAAGAACCGGGTTGTGGTCTAGTGGTAGATTCGGGGATTCCGGGTTAGAATCTCTTGGTTCGAATCCCACTCCAGCACAACTTGTTTCCTGCTTTCTGACACAGTTATTTCCGACTATTTGAAAGCAGCCCGAAAAGGAAATATTTGAGTATATCATAAGAACTCAAATGTTTCTTTTACCCTTAAAAAAAATATTAAGTCTAACAGAGAAAGAATAATCAATTATTGGATTTAACAACATTTTGAACGTATACAAATAGATATATGTAGACAAATTACTGGATTATACCCTATTTGATTGCTAAAAATGCTTAACAATCTTCTCAACAGATGTCACCGGAGAGAGAAAATGTTGAAAATTGTCGAAGAACCAACTCAAATGTGGAAGCTTCTGTACAAATTCAATATATCGACGCCTCCTACGTATAATATCGTAACCCACAAACCGTCGATTTTGAGTTTTTGGTGGATTTCGTCTGTATTTAACTATATCTTTAATTCTACAAAAACAAAAAAATTATTTTGCCAATAATAAGGGCTTTTTTTGGGCATAATTTGTCGTATCTACAACCAATGAATATGAACGAAAATATTTTCAAATGCTCCTCCTGTAAAATCGCATTTTGTGGGTTACGATATTATACGTAGGAGGCGTCGATATACCTACAGTAGTTTCAAAAAAATTGTCATAGGTGGTTGTCAGATATGATGGGCGCCCTTACATAATTTTGTTGATAGTGCTAATCTCAGCCTTGCACTCTGATCTAATTTGGACATTTGTACACCTATTATACATAGTCTTGCCACACATAGATCGCATTTCAACAGCATTCAGTCTACTTTCATCCCTGTTTTTCCAACACCACGCTTCACTACCATACATAAGGGTTGGTACCAGGTATATATATTTTTTTAAATTTAATAAAATCGCTATTATACTTTTGGTAGGTAAGTAATCTGCGATCACCGGGTGGCTTAGTGGTAATTAATATTTAGGTACCTACCGCGCTACGAAAGAGGCCACGGTTCGGGGAACCTGCGGGCGGTCATATTAATTATCTTTTATATTTGTACCTAGTACCTCCCTACCTACCTACGACTCATGTAAATATATATATCATACCTATAGTTATAGTCATAGGCAATAGATTTACCTATAGATTCAAAGTTCTAGGGGTTTCCCGGCTTTCAAAATACAGATACCTAATTTTTATCTGGGTTAAAACGAAATGCCGCCTTTATAACTCATGCATCACACCTGTTCTCCTCTATGGCTGCGAATCGTGGCACCTAACCAGGGCCCAAGATACCAGACTTCTCACTGCAGAGAATAGGTGTCTTAGGAGAATTTTAGGTGTGCGGTGGTTTGACTTTGTAAGGAACACAGAGGTGAGGCAACCCAACCTGCGGTATCTACTGTCATCCGGCGAAGGCGTTTCCCCATATACTACGCACGCCTCCCGAGAGCCGCCACCACGCTCGCCTATTTTACAAGGCATCAGGTTCTCGGCGTCGTTGACGATTCGTCGGCAGTTTGCGTCAGAGCTGCGGGACGTGGACTCGACTTGGGAGGAAGCGCGGGAGCTGGCGGCCGATCGCTTGGCCTGGAGGCAGTTTGCGGATTCCATATGCTCCACATAGGGAGCGGATATCGTGCGATTTTTTCATTTTTAAATGTATTGGGTCTGGGATGAATTAAATATGTAATATCAATGTACAGCTCCCTTGAGGTGATTTTTCATCAAAATGGCCGCTTAGAAATTATTTATTTAAAACTTCATGGACAATTACATGGCAAAAGTACAAGGGCGGGCTTATTGCTTTTAAGCAATATCTTCCAACCAACCCTCAGTTATTTAGTGATAATTTTTATTGTACCGAGTATTGGTGGAAAGACACAGCTTTAAAATTACATAGCATTACTTACAAGATTAATATACTTACTAAAATATGACTGGGGAAATGGAAAAGAGGAAGGAAGGAAAGGGATAAGGAAGAGGATGAATGAAGGATGTTTTAGAGGTTTGAGGAGAGGTAGTTATGCTTCAGATGTTTCTTTAAAAATAAATACGGAGGGCGCATCTTTTACATCCCGTGGTAAATCGTTCCATAGTCTAGCGGCCTGGACAATAATCCAATGAGGAAATCCACTGCTACCCGGAATTGAATTTTAAAAATGCTTTCGTGTAGACGAGAATATTTAAAAATTTTGAAGTGGGATGAAATATCCCAAAAACGCACGCAAAAATTAATAAAAAATGTTGAAAATAGCATTCATTTCAAAATCTTAAACAATGACGTCACTCCTTGTATCTAAGTGTAGTGTTTCCGGTTTCCGTTTTTAAACCCCCGTAGCCGCGTTCCATGGCATTTTTAATATGGAATACAATCTACATACAAGCTTCTATTGCAAAAAAGATGGCCGCCATTCAGTCTCCCTAGAACAGCTGTTAACAGTATATGACAGTTGAGTCGACGGTATATTTTATCTGTGTTTCCCGCGTCAGTTTGCATAGATTTTTGACAGTTTTGTTACTGGCTGGAGAAATACCATGGCCTTAAACAACCCGTTTTATGACGTCACTCCTGCAAAAATGACGCAGTTAGTACATGGTAGTATTTGGCGCGGTATTTGAAATGTGCAACTTCGTATCTTCATCAATAACTTGTGAAACTTGTTTAGTTAAATAGTAAGTTTAAAGAAAAAAATTACTTTAGAAAACAGTGGATTCCCTTATTATTATTGTTTTTATCACAAAGCAGTTTAAATGTTAGAAATTAGATGTTGAGAAAATGATTTTAATTCTGCCCTTCTACTTTCTGCCAATGTAATTTTCATATCGATCCTGTGATCTAGAGTCCTGCCCGCCCGCGGTAGCGGCCCGCTACACAAGATGTCAGGACGCATTGTCACATGCTTCAAGTCCTGGGAGATTCGGCGGTTCCATTCCATCCTTTGTGCTCCGTGCTCAGGTCCCGTTGTCGGAATTACAGCCGACCACCATTTGTCAAAACATTCATTTGTCAAATGGCCGCCGAGATGGATATCGTAAGAATGTTTTGTGTTTTACTCCCGTGAGATCTCGGCAATACTACTTATTCTTTTACCCTCCCCTTATCCGCACCCAATGGGGGATGGGGCGCTGCATCGGTACACCGTCCAAGGGCAGTGAATCCCGGGCCATATACCACGCACGCCTCCCGAGAGCCGCCACCACGCTTGCCCATTGTACAAGGCATCAGGAGCTCAATCACAGATAACTATCGACGTAGTTAAAAACGTGCTAACCACGTGCTAACGCTAACCATTTGACCGATCACAATGAACATACGTTCATACCACGTTCGCCGTTGCCGAGCATTGCCGAGCGTTGCCTCGGCAATGCTCGCTTTTTCCGCGCTCTCGCTTGCACACTCGGCTCAGGCCGAACGTGACAATGAGTCATGCTTTTTCGTGTGAGCAGCCGGCGTTCATCGATTTATTAGACGTTATCACGTCAAAAATTGAGGTGTCTTTTTTATGAATGGATGGATTATTCAAGGCGAAAGATTGTGCTGTCAGGAGCTCAATCACAGATAACTATCGACGTAGTTAAAAACGTGCTAACCACATGCTAACGCTAACGTTTTGACCGATCACAATGAACGTACGTTCATACCACGTTCGCCGAGCCGAGCATTGCCGATCAGATCCGAGCAGAGCCGAGCAGAGCCGAGCAGAGCCGAGCAGAGCCGAGCAGAGCCGAGCAGAGCCGAGCAGAGCCGAGCAGAGCCGAGCAGAGCCGAGCAGAGCCGAGCAGAGCCGAGCAGAGCCGAGCACGCGAT
>JAGVSP010001020.1:0-50258 GCA_022494985.1 Micrasema minimum
GAGGCAAAGGTACCTAGTACCTACCTACCTACGTATATAGCCGAAAGCCTTTGCCGGATGACATTACATACCGAAGGTTGCTGCACCCGTTGCCTCACACATGCTCTTTACAAAATTAATTTACTAACTCATATTGCAATCGAAGGTGAATTGAACTAAAGAGTAATGAAGAGGGATAATAGGTCGTGCATTTTTAGCTAGTTGCGGCCTATTGCGGCTAAGACGCTGTATTCTTGTCACAGAGGTTCCAGGTTCGATTCCCGGTGAGATCACCAAAATTAAAAGATAATTTTCTAAAACTGGGTGTTCTGTGGTGAAATCCTCCTTCATAGTTAGGTATCCTGGCCAGTTGAGGTCGTAAAAACAAGTAAACAAGTTAATGATGATTGAATCATTGATGTTTTTTTAAAATTGCTTAAAGATTTAATGACTAGGTAAGTACCTATCGAAGACGGACTCGTACTGTTTCTTACCACATTATTTTTATGGCTTGTTTGAACAGATAATTATAGCGACAACTTTATTTTGTGATAGCTTGAACATTCTTACAAGCAGATAGATACAATATTTTTTTGTCCAACTTAATACATTGTATAATAAATAAATAATTAATATTGTGTAGGTAGGTATCTGTTATGTATCTACCTAGTAAATCAGAAAGTCGATAGATAGGTAGGTACCTAAAAATTATGCAATAATTTGAAATTAAAATAAATTGTAAATAAGCCGTGGGTAGGTATTATATTGTTAATATCTACTGTCAAAAAATTCTACATTAATTTAATGATACTTAATTTTGACTCAACAATTAAACTTGAATAAGCACGGACCTTAAGAACACTCTCTCTTTTACATGTCTAATGGAGCATAGGGCATTGAAATTGAAATATAGTTTGGTTATGTTAGGTTATATGGTTAGGTTGTTAGAAAAAATTGTCTAATTAAACAGAATCAAACCTGCTGCTTTCTGTTTAGCTGCATGATGTGTTAACCACATTACTACGAGTTGAAAAAGAAAGTACATACTTTTTAGGAACCTAATTAACGAATAGGTATAAGTATTGATATATAAATGGTTTATCAGGCTGTAAGCGACGGAAAGTAACTCGTTTTTTTTAATGGAACAATATCAAAGTAGGTAAATAAATATTTAAAAAACAAACCTCATAAAGTGACCGCTGGCCCTTTGGTGAAGATCCAGGTCCACGGTAAGTTCTCTTTTATACTCAAAATAAAAATTCCTCGAATAATGATAATGTAACTTAGTATTATTTATTCAACTCCAGATTAGTCTATCGTAGAGAACAATGCACACGAAATCCCTCTTGTCAAATAAAATTAAAGTTTGTAATAAGTGGGTGTTTGAATTGATTCACAGGAAACACGCGTTCTCACTGACAGATTAAAGTACAATGACAAGGGAACTGAACTGAAAAATTGACAACACACGTCATAATGGGGCGCGTGGACATCGACACCGTGTGTGAAAGTTAATTGCTGTAATGATTTGATAAAGCCGTAATAATTTTAATTCAGTCACCGCCGTCAATAATGGTGGCTCGTATCGGAACGGACGTAGTAAAGAGCCGCGGCATACTGCCATCAAATGGAGTGATAAACCTCGCGGTGGCGCGCGGATCGCCGCTCAGCCAATGGGAGCGTTTGCCGCGCCCGCAAGGTTCTATCCCGCGCTGCCATTGGTCCGATTATCTCCGAACATTTTTTCAACGGGCGGCACGTCTTGTACGGAAAATGCCCAAGAAAGAGCGAAATAAAAACAAACTCCTGTCCTCTTCCTGTTATGGTACTAAATATTTTCGTAAAATAATTACTTTCTGTAATTTAAAAAGTTGAAGGTAATACGCAACAGGATACGTGTTTATACAAACTTGCGTAATGTTCCGTAGGTACCTACCTACCTAATTTAATGAACTTTTAAGAGGGGATCCCCTGCCCACTCTGCAAAAGTTGAAGGCGTTTTTTTGTTTGTTTTGACACGACTTTTCCAAATTGTTTTTTTAATTTAATTTTCTTCATTCATCAAAAGTATTTTTCTGAATAAACATTTTTTTAACAATTCGTTCGTAAAACCTTGTAATTAGGTTACGTTATTTTTTTTTAAATTGAATTTTGGCCATACCAACATAGGCAGTGTTTATAGATGTGTGCGATATACAAATACAGCCATTATAAAATAATAAGTAATACCTAACTTCATTGAGTAGGTTAATAAAAGCCTATTTTTAAACATGTAGGTACCTACCTTATAAAATCTATACCTACCTACCCACATCATGATTCTTTTGCTTTTTCTCAATTTTTTTTAACATTAAGAGACATCTAGGTATGTAAAACAGTGGTTTAGTGATTTTAGGGAAAATAGTGTAAGATAGAAGTTTAAAATGGGTTCTAGAAATATAAGAGACTAACTAACTAACCATCACGCCATTTCTCCGAAGGGGTAGGCAGAGATATTACACTATATTATATTAGAGATATTGATCATTAAATCAGAAAGCAATTAAGCGAATTCACATGAAACACATTTAATGTAGGTAGTAGTCGTTTTTGGTAGATGTGCGTTTTTAAAACTAAATTTATTTAAGGATTTCGATAGTTTCGATAGTACCTATAGATTTATTGCAAAATTCTAAACATTTGTTTAGAACAAGGTAATGTTGGTGCTAAAACAGAAGAAGTTTAATTAATTTAATTTGTTTGTTTTCTAAATCGATAGAATTCTTATCTCGATTTATTCTTTTTTATTGTGTATTTCATATTTTATTTTTTATGGGCTTTCCTCGAAGGTAACCATTTTGTAAATCCCACTTTAAAAACATATTTTTCAAACGTTGCTTAAATTCTACACTTTATCATCTCTCTTTTCCCCATCATCCCTTCTTACTTCTTATTTTTATTTAGGCACTGTGTATGTGTATATGTATAATTTTACCTAATAATTATTCTTCAAAATCTTTTTAATTTTTTTTTTTTCAAAAGAGTCTTTATTAAGAAAATAAACATAATATTACTTTAAAAAAATACTTCCGTCCCGATAAACCGCAATTTTTGCCGTTTGTCATCGAGTGCCATTAACAAAAATATAACTTTATCATAGAAAAAACAACAACAAAAGTTACAGAAAATATTAAAAAAGTTTACAAAATATTAAAAAAAAAAAAAAAAAAAAGAAATAGAGAAGTTAGAAGAACGTTATTGGTCATGCATACTAATGTTTTACATCATTTTAATATTATTTACTGTAATGACCCCGTTGGCTTTGTAAATAAATAAATAAAAATAAAATAAAATAATACACGTAAAAAATCCTCCCTGTTTTCCTTAGATTTTTCGTAAATAAAGTATTTATCAAAGTAGATTCCCAGTGGAATATTGCTGGAATATTTTGGCCTCTAAGTAGTAGGTACCTACAAAATATGAATATATATTAGTTTTCTATACCTGCATAAGAGGAAATTAATCTTAAGAGATTTTATCGATATGTTTTTGCAGCTATCTACTTATAATTACCTTCATGCAAGAAGATACGTCATTTTAAAGAAAATTTCATTCTTTATTTTCCACCAACGACTATTGTAGGTACCTACAAGTTTTTTTTGTCCTAAATATTTACCAACATATTTTTAAATCCCGTTAATAAATGAGATTGCAATATGTAATTGTGAATACTTCAAATAAATATTTCTTAGTTGAATGATGAATTTTCAGGACGCCGCAGAACGATACTATTAGGACGCCGAATAATTCGACAACCGACATAAGTCTTGAATAATTTCTCGATAATTTAGATATCCACGTGTTTCTACCTTTTGTAGTGACATTTTAGTGTAGGCATCGATACAACTACTTGCATTTTTATTTGTAAATAAATAACCGGAGACTCTGATGTGGTGGGAAGGGGATTGTTAGAGGGGTGGGAGTATAATATGTTTGTGTAATATATCTTATCCCCTTAATAAACGACAGAGTACATTTCTATTGAAATATTATTACCCATATGTTTCCTCTATGTGCACCTGAAAGAGAATCCCCCAGGACTCTTAGCTAACAGCTGTGTGTGGATGCCGGTTTCGTAATTTTACATAAAGTTCCACTTTTATTTGTAATTACTGCTACTATTTTAGAACGAATTTTAAAATATCTAAATTAAGAAATACGTTTTTAAAACCTAAAACCCATCGGATCAGTAACCATTGATTTCAATTATTTTATTTTTATAATTAGAATCGCTTTGGTCTCAATAAACTACATTATAAATTCTGCGGATTTTTAATATGGAAATTATTTAGATTGTATGTAGTTTAGCTTTAAAATTGTAAAATGTGTAAAAAATATTATGTAATGTTTGTATGTGGTTTAATTATCGATTCGGTAAAGACCAAATAAATAAATAAAAATAAAAAATATTTAAAAAAAAAATATCTGTGGATTAAGACGTAGGTACGTAGTTATTTTTCAAAAGTGGATCCATACTATTAATTGTATACCTATATTTATATAAAAAAAAGAGTTAACCTTCTTCTTTCATATTAGTTTTATTTTATTTTGAGAAAATGGCGGTTATATCGTAAATTTGAAATATTTTAATTTCACCAGTATGTTCTACTACTGACTGTTAACAACTTTATTTAACATTGATAATAAATATGTAGATCAAAAGTTAAATGGATTTTGCCTGATTTGTATGAAAATAGAAATATCGTTAGGAATAGACTTCAAAAGCTGTGGAACATATCATGTGTATAATCCAATGAAAGATTGAAAGTATCATTTAAATACAATCGACATGCGAGTCTACCTTCATGGTAAATGCGACTACCTTGTGTTATCAAAAATATTAAAATATGCATCGATTACATTATTAATAGTTGAAATCAGGGGTTATAAAACTTACAAGGTTTTAACGATCATAAAAAAATGATAGATATTATTATTTTTTAATGTGTATGTTTTTAAAAGTAAGTACGTATTTCAAATTTTTTGATTGAAATATTTTATTAATATTGCATTTTTTTAAATTAATTATATACAACTTATATATCATTAATTTGACCGTTTATATTTAAAAAACGCACCTATTCATCTCATAATAATTTATTATTTTAACCTTACTGATATCTCAGATCTATAAATTTAATAAAATTGTTACATAAACTAAAAAAACTAGACTATATTTTATGGCAGCTATGTCCGTAGATAGGTATAGGATATTTTATAAAATATAAAAAAATAATTCAATCATTATCCAATTTCTACTTCGTGTGTGGACTAGGAGTAAGTAGGTACTTTTAAATGTATATCCCGTGCGACTTCCTCACTCAGTTGCATGTATCACGTCCCGTAGTTCTGACGTAAACAGTAGAAAAATACCCTGTTACGTCCACGACTGTTGCATATCTTCTGAGGGTGAACGAAACCGACGTTCACAGGAGTTGCAATTCTATGTTTGAACGAAACTGACGCGTAGAGTCGAGTTGACGTAACTTACGTCCAACTAAGGTTATCGCCCAACCAGGGAAAATACTTAATGACATTTTTGAGTTTGTAAAAATATTAAGTAGTGCAGTGCTCACCAACAGCCAGTAGCTGGGAACCGGCATCCAGAGAAGACCTCCAGCCTACACACGGAAGGAGCCGACAACACGTATAAAAAAACATTTACATGTGGAAAAAAACACTATATTTTTTGTTAATCTTACCCGTGCGGTTTTTACACGGTTTCATGACACAGGAAGGCATTTTGGATTGTTTTCTGGACGTCCGACCTGGCCGGTGGTTAAAGAAATACCAAACACGCGTATGGCGGAGTTGGAAATTTTCGCGGAGTTAAAGAGTCATTCATTTTTTGGGTTCAGTTCATATCGAAGTGTATTAATAAATCAATGCCTCCAGCCTACACACGGAAGGAGCCGACAACACGCCCTCACGCAGGTTAGTGGAACTGCGTCTCCTACCACCCCTTATCATTTTCTCTTATACAGTCCACTTTCATCCCTAAATCCCACCCAGATGAACACCTACTCGTCCGGGTTCCTACAAAGTGTTTCGAACAATTATTTGAAAAATATTTGTACTTATTTTGTATATAATCTGATGTGTCCATGAATGTATCTCCCCTGACGTATATCAATATCAAATGAACCGAAATAAGTGACTTGTGCCCCCGTGATTGAATATCAAACATGATAAAGAAATAATTCATTTTTCAAATGATGCAGTTTTGTTGCAATAACAGGTCGTTTTGTAAATTCAATTGTAGTTCGGAATAATAATGATTGTGAGCGGAAAACACGGACCATGTGCTGCATATATTTGTATAATTTGATTATTCCGTTGAAACCCGCTCGGGTTGAACCCGAAAAACGAATTAACATGTTGTTAACATATTTTTTCATCATTTTGCTCCACTGGTAATCAAAAAACGTTTAGCCTTATGCTAATTCTAAATATCGAGTAATGCGCAACTAAACCGATTGGCGCTACTGCATATTGTGTAGTGTATTTTGTATTCTATACTAGCGTGACTACAATTTCTGAACTATTCTTCCAAACAGCTTTGCCTTTAGTTTTTTGTCTAAATTTCTTGCACTCTTAATATATTTTTAAAGACAACTGCACATATAAAAATTACAGTAACTAGTAATTTCTTAATATCAAATTCAAATCGATGTTAAATTGATTGCAACATTTCTCTGGTGGCGGCGAAGAAATTAACGTATGCTAACGTATGTATGGCAATGATTTTCCATCCCGATTTCGATTTCGATGTTTGTTTATGCTAAGCACTCTGACTTTGGTAGGTTTATGAGGAATATTTTTTAGGTTACTGTTCGTTATATTTATTTTTACTGCGGTAATGTAAATAAATTCCTCTCCCTTTCTTTATTGGATTTTTTAGGCTAAAGGGACTAAAAGTACAAGTGCATTTATAAAAATATAAATAAGTTCAATAAAAAGTAGGAGCTAAAATACCAGTAGTTAATCTTAGGAATCTGAATTCTTTTCCCATGTATCAAAAGATCTTTATCAGTACCGCCATGTTTGTACGTAGGTAAACTTAAATCCTGCATAACAAAATGCCATTATGAATAGCACAATAAATGAGCATTCCCAATAATGAACAATTTCCACAACTATTAGTGTACCATCAATGTAAAATCGTTCATTATGTTTCTATAGGCGAGTTTAAACTATTTAAGAATTACGTTTGCTCGAAAACGCGATGGCAAATAGTTCACACAAAGGGGCAGAAAATCCTAAGCAAATAACCAGCGGTTAGCTGCTCTTTTAATTGAAAAGCTACTGTAGGTAATACAAGGTGTTCTTGAGAAGAAAACATGGCTTAATCTATTTACAGAGAATACAATAAACTCAAAGATCGCCGGTTGTAATGTGTTTTACATTGGTTCGAACTGTTACTGAACTAGAATAAATTATTTATTTATTTATTTATTTATTCGCGCCCATGGGGCTTTTAAAAACAAATGTAAGTATTAGTACTAAAGCAACGCATGTACATACATAATTTAACGTAATAATACAGGCATACATAATATGATTTTAAGATAAGGCAAAAGAAAAACAATAAAATAAAATTATAATAATAACTATAATAAAATTATAATAATAACTATGATAAAATTATAATAAAAACTATAAAAAAAACTAAAAAAAAACTATGGACAGTAAATCGAACAGGGATCTTTTTTTTTCGGTGATACACAGTAATGTCGTTAATATTGTTCGTTATCTTATGGTACAGAGTATGAAAATATTTATTTAAGGAAATATTTTGTAAGGTTATGTTTAATCTGCATTTCATTGGTGTGAAAGATATCGATGGTATCACCTAGTTTGTTGCCAATAATTGCTAGCCTATTTCTTAAACTATGGTAATGCATGTTAGTATGGGAAACAAAGCATTATACCTAGTAGCTCTCTGTGGAACTCGAAAATTTATCAATTCAATTCAATCAACACGTCAAAAAAAGATATAACATCATATATAATATTTACTCAAAATATGTAGGCATTTATTATGTTGTGGATACTATTCGAATTTCTGTGATGGCACAGAAATTCCAGTTTTAATACTACTTTTATTTTTTGTAATTAATTTTCGGTAGTCTGGGTACATACATAGGTATTTTTGTTGGTAGGAATGTATCTATAAATTTCAATTTATGTGTATTGAAACGTTATGATTATCCTCATGATGTAATTGATAATCAAAATATGTACCGGATTAATGTAGATGAGGGTAGGAATAGAAAGAAGAAGTATATAATGTAATATGCATAACTGGAAACTTCATGCATTTTAAATAAGAGTAATTTATACTTTTAATTTAGGATAAAAGCATTCGCAAAATGATAATTTTTCCGTATCACCTACAAGATTAAATGATAAGTGCATCACAAAACACAATACTGTACAAATATTGCATGTGCATTTAAAAGCTATTTAAATTATCAACAATGTGATAGACGATTTTTCCACTTCAATAAACCATAATAATTTTGTATCATATTATACAGGAGCACAAATCATTTCATACAATTTATCGCCTTGATGAATATCAGCATTCCGTCTCACAATCGCCTTACAAACTGAATCTTACCAAACTTAATCCTTATTTTGTAATAAAATCCATGGAAAACGTTTATTCTGTTATGGAACCCATTTTTAATAATGGAATCATCTGCGAACATCTGAACGTTAAAATACGTGTTTAATGAATGAGTAGATTAGTGAGATTCTTAAATTCACACAAAGCTGTTCGGCAAACACTCCTAATCCTATAGACAAATTCTGCACTTCATTATAGATAAACGAATGCCGATAGCCATCTCGGTTCATTGTGGAAAGGACTCGAGCAAATAATGAGAGGAGAATTTTTATGTCCGACAAAGCTAGTTCCCGTGTCCTGTTTTGGTGAGGTATGTGCTACGAATATAGGGTTGCCAACAATCACAAGTTGGACAGGGGCGCTTTAAATCAAGTGAGAATAAATATATTATTTACTGATTTCATAAAACTAATATTCTACCGAATGCATATCATCAAATCCACACATCTATTCAACTCAAAAAGATTAAAATGATTAAAATTAGACAAGATTAATCTTATATCGAGTATTTTATAAAATGAGAATAAAATTAGAGCTTTTTACTGAAATTGGTACTTTATTTACTTACCTACGAACTTTTTTCTTTCGAATCCTTCTCATTTCGTTTTTGTACAGAATATGTACCTACATAATGTTTAATTTTGTTAATATTAGCTGTATTATTGTATTATACAGAAAAACGTAATTAACATAAATATAAACATTCAACTTGTATCTATTGTAAGTAGCTTACATACCAAGTTTTTCTCCGAAAATTTTATTCGCACATGAGTACCCAAAATAACCTTTTTGTCGAGTTTTTAAAAGTTAAATAATAAATATCTACAAAATAAAAAAAAAAACTTTTGGTCGTCTGTAAAGTCGGTTTACGGACGATACTTTTACGTGATAACGTCATAAAAAAACATTGATGAAAAATAGCACACTTTGATGAAATGAATTGAATTATTTTTACTGAATTATCATAATTTTGTATAATACAAAGCAGGAGTTAATTAAAAATTGCAATTTTTTCCACAAATTATCATTTTTTTGCACTCGTTAATTCAAATTACTTTTGTTTACTTAATTACAAGTACAATGTGCTATTAACAATCGAACGAGTGGAAGAGAGATAGATGCGTCACAAACCGAACGCTTAGGCCGATCGTGCCTCTCTATCGCTTGTTCCGCGCTCTCGCTTGCACACTCGGCTCAGGCGGAACGTGACAATGAGTCATGCTTTTTCGTTTTGAGAAGAAAAATGTTCACTATTAAAATTTGGCAGCCCTATCCACAAGGGTCCGAAACACCTGGCCATACCTTCCTGGGAGCATCCGACATAACACATAACGGTAGCCGTCTGTCCGAGCTTGTTTCTCTGATCGATTCTGACGCAGCGGTGTACGTTAGATCACTTAATCTTCGTAACATTGTTCACAGCAACACACAAAAACACGGGGGTGCGTAAGACGGGAAGTTTATTCGGGATTAGCGCGGATGATCGATTTAACAATGCGGTTTTCGATATTTGGAAATAGGCTTTGAAGGGTTACCCGACGACCAAAGCGATTCCTTGTACCAGTAGACTGATTGTCGCCGAACAGATGTGGGAAAAACACTCTTTATTACCAGTTACAAATATTACAAACCTATCCATACACTATACCCACTTACAAAGATATCTGATCCTTTGTTCCAATGGTTTCATTCATGACCAACTCTTTTCCAATTTTATAGAATAGGTAGAAACTAATTCATGCCCACTTTTATGTATCTAACGTATGTATAATACCTTGCCGCATGTAGCTCTTTTCAAGTGGTTTATATTTTGTATCAGCTAATACAATAATATTTGGGTACAATGGGATACACATTTCCTGAAGGAAAAGGTGGGAAAATCTTTACAACGCCAACGGCTTACGAATTAAAAATATTACATTCATGAATTCGGTTTACATAGATAATAGAATTAATAAATCTTTACAAAAGTATGATGAAATAAAACGATGAATATAATCTGCACTTGGTGTACCGGTGCAGTGCCCTATGCACCCATTGGTGCGGATAACGGAGAGTAATAGAAGTAGAACTATTTCATTAGACTAAAATCAACTGATTATGAGAATTTTATACAAAAAAAAAAAAAACATTTTAACAAAACGGCCAATATTTTACTTACCTACTCTTTGACTGTACATTATCTTTGAAATATTCAATACTCTTTTTTCGGTTAACCTGATTATCCGCTTCACAGACGCGAATTGCACTATTTTTTATAGTACCTATCTTCAATTGTCATTAGATCTCCGTGAGTACAATTGATCGGGAATTGTTGTGTACGATTGCGCCCAAGTATTCTATTGTCGTAGGAACCGTTGAAATTTACCGCTCTGTGGATTTCGCGTCTTCGCGCTCAGATTTTAGTCAGATAAGTTTTTGTGGAAGGAATTAGATCCAAATCGCGAATCAATAGCGAATCGAAATTAGGAGAAATACATTTTGGTCTGAACTGGGACCTACAGAAGAGATTATTGCGGATATGTTATCACAGAAAACAAATACATATTGGCCTCGTCTTATGTACCTACATACATACCTACTTAGATTTCATCTCGTTAAAAAAAACAGTCCTTTTTTAATAATATGGTTTGTTAATTTAAAAAAAAAGATATATGTAATTATTGTAATCATAATTCGTTAATTTTTGTTATTGAATACGTACCTACCTTTAAGGAAGCACAAAGCTTTTTTCAAGTTTTTCAATTTATTGAGAATTGTGACTCATATATTTCGAAAAAATAAAAGTATTCAAATTAGTGTAAATAGTTAGTCCGCCTCGTGGCGTGGCGGTAGCGCGTTGGCTGCTATGTAGAAGGTCGTGGGTTTGATTCCCGATGAAGAGTCAATTTGAAATATGCATTTGAATGTGGTTTTCACATAAAAATATTTCATATGTGATACCTTGGGCTGGCGCTGAAGCGTAAGACTCATCATCTTGCCGTCATGTAACAAATGATCAAGATTCACTGCACTCGGTGTACCAATGCACCATTGGGTGCGGATAAGGGAGAGTAGTAGTAATTAATCTTCTAAAATGTCTTCATAAAATTGTGGTACCGAAGAAATAAAACGAATTGACGTGAAATTTGGTGGTTGGGTTTGAGGTTAAAAAAAAATACCTGATTGTTTTTATTTTTACGAAAAATATTTTTTTTTAAGCAGATAAAAAACATGACTGTGTGAAAGTTAAAAAACCTTTTATTAGCAGAATTCATTACTACTTTTTTTTGTGATGACAGTTTCGCTTTTCCCCATGTGACATTTCGAGATCAACTAAAAATAAGGAAGTCTCAGATTTAACCCTTAAAGGAGCACAATAGTCCCAGATCATAAAAAACAAATTCGATTTCTATTTCAGTTACTATTATTATTATTGTAACAGACGTAAAAAGGGCAGGTTAGGCAGGCTTTGTGCCCATAAAGGAACCTGATATAATTTCATTTATTGCATTGTGTGACAGAGGGGGCCTACTGAGGGGGTAGACTGGTGAATGCAATTTGCGAAGGGTTAAGTCAAGGTGAATTAAATCTATGGTTACAGAAGGGTTTAAAACGCTCATAAATGCGTAAAGTTTTTTTTCTGTATAAAAGTTGATTCTTTTAAAGTTTTACCTAACAAGGAATTGTTTAGGATAAATAATTTATGATTTCCTGCCATAAATGTTCCATAAAAATAGGTTTTATTACTCATCCCATTTTTCAACTTTGTAAAATTTAAGAATCCGGATGCGTTTTATCTGAACTGAAATTTTTAAAGGAAAGATACAATTCTAACTAATTTTCAAAGAGCTGTAGATGGTTAGGTAATTAAGTAGGTACCTTACAAAATCAGGATGCAGTTTTCATTATTTACCAAAAAAAAATCATTAAGTTTTTTTATACAATCTTCTTCTTCTTCTTCTTTCACTACGTTCGCTCCTATCTGGAGCATGCATCACTAGATCCCTCCAAGAGACCCTTTCGCCATCCAGCTCTTTCGCCTCCTCCAACGTCAGGCCCACAGCCATCGGTTTCGCCGAGTACATCCGGAAGATGGTCATGGCGGCAAACGGTGTACCATTCTTTTTTTTTCACAATTTTTTTAAAATAGAATAGAAAAAAGTAACTTTTTGAATTCTTTTGATAATTGTTTCAATTTTGGGGAATTTTTTCAAATAGTCGGATATAACCGTGCCAGAAAGCAGAAAACAAATCGTGCTTGAGTGGATTCGAACGTAGAGACTCCAATCCGGAGTCCTCGAATCTACCACTAGACCACAACCCAGTACGTTCAACTCATTAAAATAATTCATCCCATATCTGGTTCCTACTTGGAGCACATGAATTTCCCTAATTAATATGCGAGGGAATCGACCAGATACAAAACCTATAGATTTATGTTTGTTGTTTTATGTATACACTTATATTTACCTACTTAGTTAGATAAATATATTCGTGGATACACTGAGAGAAAAAAAAACCGTAATATCTAGTAATTTAGGCCATTAGGAGGAAAGTTAGAAATCTCCGTTTTCATCAAGGCGCACAATCCCCTAAAACTGATTAGCATTGTCTTCTACCCATGTATTTCCGTGCCATGCAACTTATGCAAATACGATTAAGGTGATTGTGAGCCTTAATAAAAACGAAGGCTTCTACTTAGCTTTAATTATAAAACATTAATTTATCTAAAAACTTTAATTATTTATTCATAGTATCACTGCGATTCTTTTTTTAAAGCCTTTTAAAGGAATTGTTTGGAATTTAAAATTTCTCTCAGTGTATTAATGTTATTTTAAAAATCCAGCTTCCGAATCCGAGTGACACCCGGAACCTAGAGCCTACAAGTGAACAGATTGATGATCATCTGATTTGCCCTCCTTTCTGTGCAATATGTATCTGGAGCGATAAAAAAAATCAAAATTGAAAAAATTCAACCCTTTTGTTGGCTTCAATGGATCAAACGATCATTTCACATTGGGCCACGCTAAATTATGTGATTATACCGCCATTGTCATATGTTTGCGAGGAGGTCCCAGTAAATACAAATAAATAAGTTTTATTTTCACCCATTTGTACGGATGTCATTTTTTTCTTGAACTGATGCTTCGAAGGGTACAAGAGGATTAGAAAAATAAACATTCAAATAGGTATGAATTAAATAATATAAAAATTCGCTGATAGTGGAAAATCGATTCATTATCGCTTTTGAATTTCGTAGATGAAAATTGTGATTCTTAAACGACAGTAGAGTGATATTTTTTTATAGATCAATTTCTTTAAGAATGGATCAATCCATAGATTTCAAGTTACTGCAGTGTATTAAATATGACAAAAAATTAAAATTTATGCTTCAATATAAATATGGCAAATACTAGTCAAACATCGCCGAAGTAATAGATACTTTGTTCGAATTTCTTAAAAATATAAAATAACAGAATCGTTTTGAATCAAATAAGAAAATAGTTATTTAAAAAATTAGATATAAGTACTACCTACCTACTACTGCTTAACGGACAGTTACAAAAATATAAAAAGTAAAGATATTGATCACATAACTATTTGGTGTTCTTTTTATAATTAATTTTAACAAGGTTATATCAATGTATTTTGAACCACACTGTGCCCAGATTTCATCCGCTGATCTACATCTGTTTGGCAAAAAAATCGAATACCTATCCACTTTGCAGCAAGTTCGGAATGCGAGCACAATATGTATGAATAGGGGTTTAATAAAATAATTTATGTAGGTTTAGCGATGGTATTGACAATGGCGCATTATTTATTCATTGGAAACCTTCGCTTGATAAATGTCTTTCCAATCGATCCGTTTTATTTCTATTTTCCATTATTTCTGTACCTCCCTTCTGTCCCAGGAGCTATCCGTATTGTTTCCTTACTTCGGCTGCAGGGGTTGGAAGTTAGCCGGAGATTGGAGAAATATCTTGTGGGGGGAGTCTTACAAACATGTAATCGGCCTTCAAATTCTATCAGTAGCTTTTTTAAAACACAGAATATTTATTAGATTGGTGCCTTCGATATACCTTCATAAACATATATTCTTTAATGATAATTGAGCTTGATACTTTCATTAGTATCAATAGTAATAAAATACACATTACATATCTATTATTACGTACTTTATCAAAAAAATTGTAATAAAAAATTAAATCATCTCTAAATGCTCCTCCACCTTACTACGAGTTCTTAGTTTTTAGGTAGAGTAAACTTGTTATTATCTTTTATCTTATTTATTAACCCATATTACTGTTAACTGTTGTAAAATGTAATTTGTATGATTATTAAGTGATTACAAATTATTTTAAAAATATATAAAATTAGGGGCTGCGTATTGGTAAAAAACAAAAAATAAGCATGTTTGTAAATAATTCACTTAGTTAGGTACCTACATACCCTAAGCAAATCATTACCAAATCGAATCATGTGGGGTTTGAACCAAAACGCATAAATCTGCTAAGTAGTGCAATAAAAGCAGTCATCCTCTACTTTATGACGAATTCATTTCCTGAATCTTTTACCCCTTTAGCGGAAATATCTGCTTCCGGTCAGGATTCAGGGGTAATTTAGAAAAGTCGCAATGAAAATACTTCTATCTTCTATGCGTCGTAAATATTCTGATACTTATTTGTCTACATACTTGACAATAACACAAGTAAATGGCCATTTTTATTTTCACGATATGAAGCAAATGCAGTGCGGTTGAAAAAGAATCAACATTACTTTATACACATGTTCAATACATTTTTACGACGGCTTCTCTTAAAGTTTAAAGTGTTTAACTTTCATTCACTGTTTGAAAATAAAGAGGCAGCATTTTAATAACCAAAAAATACGATAGCTATTTACCTACAAACCTAATAAAGGGAATAAATATCCACCAAAAGAATATATTGTATTATCATGGGGATAACAATGCGCAATGGCGTGATTGTTGAATGGTTAGATAATTATGATGTTTTCCCAAAACAAGCGTACATGGGTGTACAAATTCCTATCTAAATTCCTTTATTTATTAGCTCAATATGTTTTATTAGTAAATACATGTAATGGACGGACGATATGAAGAGTACTGCAGGATCCAGATGGCAGCTATAAGTCCAAGACATACTACAGTGGACCAACATAATGGAGGACTATGTCCAGCAGTGGTTGACTCATGACTGGCAAAGAAGAAGAAATTCATATTTATACATTATAAAAAAAAAAAAAAAATTGACCTCCATAAAACAATTTGACATAATTCCTCTTTTTCATGTTGTATGTGGTTAAAATATATAATGTAAAATAAACGTAAAAAATATTTAATTATTTCCACTCTGCTGGTTTGATAACCGAAATACAAGAAAATTCATAACTTTAATTCATAAAACCATCTTAAGAAAGGCATAAAAATACTTTTATGATGTGTTACAAAAATATTCATGTAGAAATTATGCATTCCACCATTCTTGAATTGATTTTTATTTTTCCCCCGAGTTATAAAATATGGATCAACTGTGAATCACGCCCATATGAGGCAGTGGTGGTAAAAAAGACATCAAATTAAATTAATAGTCCACTTTTTATATATATTTTCAAATTCTTTTGTAAAGTCGAAATGTCAAAGAGGTGTGTTCATTTGGCAATAATTCAATAAAAAGCAACAATTGACATTTCAATTGACAAGTTTGATAAAAATGGTTAAAACCAACAAGCCTTCAAAGTTTATGGATTTATATTGTAAATGCATTTGTAACGGTCACTAAAGTCGATGGTAATGTAAGGAATACTGATTTTTTAAAAATATTATAATATCAGTATTCATATTTAAATGTATTTTGCGACATTGATACTTTGCGATTCTCAAAGTTTTATTATTCAAATTTTTGTCCTGTAAAGATTGCATTTGTATATGCCATTTTTTACAATAAATGCGATCGATGTAATTGTAGTATGTTTTAAATATTTTTACAAGACCCACCGACTTGGATTATGATTCCAACGTCCATAAATAAATACAAAAGGGATAAAATATATATTTTTTAAAGAAAACCAATAAATATGTATTATTTTGATATTAAACTTAATTTTTAAAATGCACTTATATATGTATTTTAACCGTTATGTGCATTTTCAGAAAAACGAGTATAATATTCGCTGTTCACACTGGAGAAATTACTGATTAATAAAATTATTTACATATAATGCATTTTGTTTAATACACTTTTTCATTCAAATTTCTTATTTGCTTAGCTTTTCAAAACATGGGTAGGCATACATTTTTTATTAAATAGGTAGTACCAATTGTAATATTTCATATTGACCACCATGGGAATCGAACACGCGAACTGATGCATGGTAGTCAAAGAATCTTCCACTATAAGTACCACGACGCAAGCAAGTACACAAGAGTAAAAAAAAATGAACAAGTTGGTAACTATTACAACGTTTTTAATTAATTCACTTTTAAGTTTTTATTTTAAAAAAACTTGAATAATCTCATATTATGCTCAATTGAATCTTAGTAGAATTACATCAGATTCTGATTAAATATGAATTACAAAACAAACGTTTTAAAAATATGAACAGATGTTATCTGTGAACATTCGCGGTAATGTACATAATCTAATTATGAGATTGTTAAAACAATATTATCAATCCATGTTCTTCGAAAATTCAGCTGGAATATTTTTAATACATCAGTGCAAGAAGTGGTGTTGCTTAGTAAATTAATTTTGAACTCTCAAATTCTTTAAAAATCTTGCTTATTTTAGAAGCTCAAAAAACATAAAAATAATAAATCAAAAATTTGAAGGTATAATAAAAAAAAAGTTTTTTGTAAAGTCATGAAAACAATACTTGCTTTATAAATAAATAGATGATCCAATGGTAGTTTTATAAACGCAACCAGTTTATTGTGTAGTTTTCATGATTATATCATAAACATAAACGCATTGCAGATATGAAAAATGTTTTTTTTTCTACAATAGTATTAAGGCACTAAAAGAATTCATGAATTGTGAAAAGTAGGTATTTAAAATTTATTGATAAAGTCGATGTAAAACACAACATCGGGTGATCTAATTTAACTGAGATCTTTAAAATGCATACAAAGCTAGTGAAAACACAGTGTAATATAATAAGGTACAACGTATTTAATTTTATTGTGATTATCTGTAAAATATCAGATAGGAGGAGATTGATTGCACATTAAACCTTTTTCACACATGCCCTTTGCGATACGTCCAATCCGACATTCGCCACAAAGCGTCCACACGGCATACTTGCCATTATACGGAATAGCCATTCACTGTGTTACTATCGCCAAATGCGAATGCAAATAACACGTAACCCCATTATGCACAAACCATTGTCGTTTTGAAAACATTTTACGCTCTTGGGGCCATGGATTTTGCTAAAATCCCGCTGAACCGAACTAAAATGTTACGGTTTCTCGTTATTATATTCGATTTTAACATTGTTCGCCGTGTAATCCAAGCTTTACTGGTTCAAATGCCATTGTTGAACACCCGCTCAAATATTTATTGGTTTTATTGAAAACAGGTAAACAATACGTCAACATTCAGTGTTATTGTTATCAATATTATTAATGCACATTTTTCCAATGACGGCTTTTCAGCGTTGTTGCTAAGTGCTTACTTTTAACGCGCATTACCCATATTTAAATAATATGTAGGTGCGATTGGTCTTCTTCTTCTTCTTCATCAGCCATTGTTCGTCCACTGCTGGACATAGGCCTCCCCCATATTGGTCCACTTCTTTCTGTCCTGGGCCTCGAGCTGCCATCTGGATCCTGCATTACTTTTTATGTCATCTGTCCATCTTCTTGGTGGTCTTCCTACAGGTCTCCTTGCAGCTCTAGGTCTCCAGTTCAGCAGGCGCTTCGTCCATCGGTCCTCATTCTGGCGTGCCACATGTCCAGCCCATGTCCACTTCAGCTGGGAGATAGCTTTTATGACGTCTATGACTCTAGTCCGTCTTCTTATCTCCTCGTTAGTGACATGGTCTCTTAAACTGATGCCGAGCATGCTTCGCTCCATTGCCCTTTGCGCTACACGGAATTTGGATGGCCATTGTCAATGTCTCAGCCCCATAAGTCAGCACTGGAAGTATGCACATGTTAAATACATGCCTTTTAAGGTTGTTAGGAATTGGACTCTTCATAATGTGGGATACATTCCAAAACGCTGTGTGAAGGTAATTGGTACCTATTTATTATATGAGGTATGAGTATTTTACGTTGTAATATTTTCACTTTGTCCTGACCTCGACTATCCCCATTACAACAATGGGCAGAGGATCAAAAGAGTTGACGGTTTCAGATCGTTTATAACTTTAACACAATGCGTGTTATCTGTAATTCCAGTTTATACTCGGTCAAAACCAAATGCCAACTTTTTAACTCCTGTATTGTGTCAGTGCTTCAATATGTGAATCCTGGCACCTCACAAAAGCGCAGAATGCTTATTTGTTGAATTTGAGTTGATAATCTGAGAAGGATATCAGGCATTGGGTGGTTTGACTTCATAAACAGCGTTGAAGATCGGAAACAGATGCAGCAACCTCCAATGACAAAGTCGCGGCGGTGAACCTGGCTTGGGCATGTACTCTGGATACCCCGGGAGGCGAGCTTATAATAATAATAATAATAATAATAAATTAAGCCGATTTATATAGCACCGTTTTTATGAAATACCATCTCAAGGGCGCTTTAAAACTTAGGTCTAATAGGATTATACCTCTTGTTTTCGCCTGCAGGATCCCACCGTCCTGGAAGACTGTCGATGACCATCTTCCAGTTGTACTCGGCGGAGTTGACGGATGCGAGCCTGACGTGGGAGGATGTGAGAGAGTTTGCCAGCGATAGGGTCTCTTGTAGCGATCTAGTGATATCCACATGCTCCACATAGGGGAAAAAAGAATAACATAATGTTAAACTAAACAAAACTTATTTGAAAATGCTTAGTCTAACTAGAAATTTTCAATGTTTCATAAACTTTTTCTATTACAAGATGCTTATCAGAATCTTAATAATCAATAAAATATATTTTATTTTACAAAATTGAAATGAATACATCCATTAGAGTAGATTTATATTTAGAAAACTTTAATCTCTTGATAATACATATCAGTCATTAGATCCTGTCCTTCGGTAATTTTGGATGTCAAATTTAACTATGAGGCAGTTAATATTTGGTTTATAAATATTATGTATCTTTTTGACTTTAAGTAAAAGTAGAATGTACGTACTCGTAATTATATAAAAAGCTTTAGGGCTAGAACTAAAATAGTCCATGCACTTGGTCCTTGCAGGACGAGTTGTAATCTAGCATCTGACGAGTTGTTATAAACGTCTTTATTATTAAGAAAACCTTTAGAGAAATGAGTGCAATCAAAATCACCTTTTATTATAATCCTAATTTATAGTAGCAACCGTTATTTAAATTTAACTTTTTTTTGTGTATTATACGGCTCCTTTTACGTAACATTTCTAAACTCAAACGGTAAAAAAATGAACGAGTCTAGTTATTACAGATGTTGAACCAAAAAAGGAAAGAATAAAACTGATAATCAGATAAATCATGATTAATTTCCATACTATTTTGTTAAAAAGGTGTAAATCTTACAAGGTGTAAAATTAACCATAGTGCATAAAACGGCTATAAAATAAAATGAAACAAATTATGATAAGCAGCCAAAATTTAACTGTGAAACCATTTATTATAATGGCCGTTCTTACATCCCATAAAGTTCTATAACACAATCCCATAAAGCATTGTAGTAATTTATACACGGATAATGCAGAACGCTTCTAGCAATGATCTATCCACAATCTTTTCTGTCTATTGAAAGAGAATATACAATGTCCACTATCGTATTGTCCAAAGTAATGATTTATTTATGCTAGTTCCTTTTATAAGGGATAGGTGCGATAGAACGTAATAAGGACTCCCCTAGCAATTGTCCCCTGACAATGCCTAAAATGGGGCATCTGGTGGCCATTTTATGTACATTTCACCTTCTGTGTAGCTTCGTCGTTTCCTAAGATGTCACGCTTACCTTATGAGGGCTCGGTTTTAAGTTTTTGTTAACATTATTTTTTTAAAAAAGAAAAGAAAATATATGTACAGAAGGAAAACACGCTAAACCACCAAGCAGAATGTTAAATGCAGGTTTTTAAAATTTTATTTTAATTTAATTAATTTTTATAAACGATAAACGGCGAAAACCAAAATGATACTCTTACTTTATTAAACTGTCTTATTTATACTTCTTTTCTTATATCCGTTCAGTCCATATGTAAGGCATGTTGTGATGTCCACAAACTATTATGTATTTACTATACCTATAGATACTTATTCAAGTGTGTACTGATTGCATTCGTTTTCAAGCTATTTAATCAGCCGCCAGCTTCTGTGTGTCTTCCGAAGTGAGCTCTGCGTCTCGTAATTCTGACGTGAACTGATGAATTTTCATGACTATAATATTAATAATACATAAAAGTAAATGTTTATCTTTGTAAACTTACACATATTAAGGCTATAAAATTTTTGAAACATCAACTATTTTAAGACTCGGTCAAAAATTGGATTATAAAAAAATGCATTTTTGTGCATTTTAAAAATACTTTTCTAAGGAGCTGTGAACGAATATTTCAGTTATTGCTTCAAGAATTAAAGGGTATTAAAAATAATAATGTATTTTATACACATAAGGTGGTGGTAGGGTCGTGGTCTTGAGTTCAGAAATCCCCGGTTCGAATCCCTACTCCACCACGATCCTATTTCATCTCTGAAAGTGGTATTAATAATTGGCTTGATTAAAAATGGTACTCACAAACTTCAATAGTGCAAATAGCATACTATTGCATAGATTTATTTTTACGAAAAACTTGTGTTTCTGTAATGCTAACCGTAACTACACAAACGTGGCACCTACATACATAAATATTTGCATTTGCCCATTACACTCCCTTAATATATCTAGGATGCTAGTTGCGCATGCGTGGCTTTGAACACAATGATAATGTGGACATATTTTATATATTTATAATCTGTCAAATTTTGTCCATCACTGAAAGTGATGCTATCAAAGAAATGCAACAATAGTGCAAAATAGTATGACCATTATATGGATTTTCACATATTGCTGAGTCAGTGGCCGAAAAATGTTTCAATGGAGATAGGCGTATAGTATTATCTAGGTAGGTACTATTTTTAAAGAAAAATGTAGAATAATAATTTACGAAAAAATATCAGTAAGATACCAAATATGTTTGGTAATTTTCTCAAGTAGTGGATAAACTATGTGTAATGAAAATTTAAAAACTTAATTATTCTTCATCCACTTTTTTAGACTAAAGAGTAGATGCGGCTAGATCAAAATATCATCATCATTTTCTTATTTGTACCAAATGTTTACAAGTAGCAATAAATTTTGTTGTATTATTTGATATTTAGATTCTTGAGAAAATAAATATGGAATTTTTATTTGGAGACTTGAAAATCCAAATCCATTTTTTCTCCGTGATACGTATTAAACCAAATCCATAAACTTTGAAAATTAAATTCACAAAAATGTTTTCGGAACACGATTTTTTCACAATTTTTCACGATTCTTTGAAACCAAAACCAAATAATGCGATATTTGAGCTCCTATTGTTCATGCATTGAAGTAAATTTATCACGGTTGACATGTTACCTTTTATTCCCCAGTGATAGGTGTGTCTCGAGAAGAAAGAGATTGGGTGTCGAATTGTTGGGATCTTATTGTAAGTCGCAGCTTCCGGGGTAAAACAAGGGATTTAGTGACACCGATATACAAAGAATCTAACAAAGCACACAAAGGTGCAACACCTACGGCCAAAAAATCCGAGAAAATACCAGAGAATCACGCGATTGTTCGAAATCTTTACAAACTTCGTAATTATATCCAACGAATACAGAACTGACACCTTGTGAATGCACAAAGTTGAGGGCGGGTCGAAGCAAATGCGGGAGACTTATATAGGTGATCCTGGTAGGCGGTGTACTCCGGGGTTCCACAGAGATCCAACTTGGGTCCGGTGTTGAATGAAATCACTGACAATAATTTCCATTCAGCCTCTAGAAAATGAATAGCATGCTATTTCATTTGGCTACAATGATTATCAAACACATGTGAAAGTTTAACTTCGATCATTATTACGCACAGGATGTGGTTAGCACAACGCACGAATATATCACGGATGATCGAAAGTTTGTCCAAAACAACGTAAAAACGAGATAATGAATTATTTGAATATTTTTTTTAATCGGTTTAAACAATCAATTTGTGCTTCAAATAATTGATTTGACAAAAATAGTAAATTCAACACTTTAAATCCTCTTCAAATATGTGTACTTCAAATACACTTTAAATCCTCTTCAAATATATTATGTGTATGAAAAACATCAAGCAAGAAACTTCCTAAAATCAATATCCTAGAATAGCATATTTTTATTATATAACAATATTTAGGGTTTAGCAATGGATCCAAATCCGAAATACCCAAATGTGATGCTGTTATACTTGGCAATCGGTTTTGCACAATAGATTTCGGGTTGTACTAATGAAGACACAAGGCTGCTGCACCTTGGCCCATTCACACGACTCGGGCTCACGTCTCGCTACTCGCTACCCCTCCCTCGATAGTTGGCAGTTACCACCCTTGAGCTCAGGTGCGATTCAACTGCCAAAATACCCTTATTGTCCGAGCGTGATTCCTCCATTGTCAAGGAGACCCTTCATGCTACTCACACCGTGTCCCGGAGCGCATTTTCGCAACATTTTCGCAGTATTGAATAGTAATATTTATTTGTTCCGTGTGTCTTTCTAGCATTGTTATCCCGCATTATTCCTATTGTATCTCGGCGATTGTATGAGCACGCACATTGCTGGTGAATAGAGATTTTTTCCTAAATTTGTGTCTCTGGAGGCACAGTATTCAGTGAATTCAATTGAAAGCGATTTTATTCGATGTAAAAATTATCTAGATTTTAAATTCTTTAAAACAGAAATAATAACTTGATGAAATTAAAACTACTAATAACTAAGAAGTAGTTTCATTTTGGATTAAGAAATCCAGAATAAAAACCGCTTTTACAACAAACTGTTTTATATACAATGAAAGTCCCACCCTTTCCCTAGACTGCTTTAAAGACTATTAAGTCTTTTTTCTGTCCAGCCAACTCTACCGATTTTTTCAACAAGCTAAACCGCGATTTTAAGATTGTTAGTCGATAAAAATACGGATGAATTTACGATTATGTACGCGAACAAATGCTTTCATTGTACCCCTACCACCGTCTCGGCTTATGTATTATAATTGTCATTGTTTCCATCACCCAAACCAACCAGAGTCGGCCCAAATTAACAGTGGTAGGGACGTTAGTTTCTACCCCAATCATTATTTATTAGTAATTACAACCACCCGTGTGGAGACCGGTATCCCGCCTCGCCAGGCCCCCCATCCCAGACATCCACCCGTGCATCCGCGGTCAGGGTCTCAATGGAGGGGGGATTAGGGAAAAGAGGGGAGGGGACAGAACGCATGTGTGCATCTCACACTATCATCCAATCATCCTATCTGGCAGACACTATTTCATACGTCCCCTGCCGTACCTTATCACAATACCTGTTTTATATACACACTCATCATCATCATCATACCGTATCCGCTCCCTATGTGGAACATATGAATTCCACAGACTGCCTCCAAGCCAAGCGATCGGCCGCCAGTTCCCGTGCATCCTCCCAAGTCAAGTCCACATCCCGTAGCTCTGACGCAAACTGCCGACGGAGGATCAACAGTGGGCGTCCAAGACACCGAGAACTTGATTACATATTTTGGAAATTGATAATATCTAACGTTTTATTTATTCTTACAAACGATAAATGAATAGGAAGTTATTTTCTAGATGTTTACGAAAAAATGTGAATAATGTTACACGTGTTGATTTTGAAGAGATAGTACGAACTGATAAAAAATAGTAAGTCAAGTGTAAATATAAGTGTAATGTATAAATATAATAATATAACACACCAGCATTTTGAATAATAGGAAGAACGTCCAAAAAGTACAAAAACATGGTTTTTACGTATGGAAGATCTGCATCAAATCATTATAATATTTGTAACATGCTATTATATAGGCAATATTTATTTTTATGAGAAATCAAAAAAATCTTCTTAAATTATACTTATACCATCGATTGCAGTTAAAAATAAAAATAAAGGGTTGCATCCTAGTACTTCCGTTTTTTTGGTGGTCTATTTAGAACCTTTTCTTACGTTTCTTCGTATTTGCCCCATTGCGTTTGTGTACCGCACTTTTCATTAAAAGGTATATTATTCACAATTTAACTGGAGAAATGTTTTTTGTTTGAATAAATCCACAATAATTAGGACTGTTTAAGAAACATGTCACATAGTATTTTGTGTAGCATTTTTCACTTTATATTTGAGTTGGTTGCTATTAAAATCGGACGTCATTTATGGATTTCGGATCGATTTAGCTATTTTTGATATTGAACACTTTTATCGACTGGAAAATCAAATCGAATCACTGGTTATCCATGTTTTTATTTTAATCAGCCTACCAGCCTCGTGGCTGTGAAAAATATGCCTATGTGCTTCGAAAAATTATTTTAGATTAATTTCCATATAAAATAATTGGGATAACAAAAGAACAGCATACTAATATTACGCAAAAAGTTTTGTACTAAGTAGTACAACGAAAAGTACAAAGGGAATGGCCTTATTCAGAAGACAATTTCAATCTCCAATTTCCTTGTATTTGGTAACGAGGAAGCTTTTCTTCCCTCGCTTGTTATAATTGTGTCATTCAACTTAGTGGCTTACGTGGATTTATTCCTTTTACAAAGGCTTTACTTCGTTTCTCGCTCAGTTTGTTTTATGAGAGACTTTATCAATAAAACTTTTCGTGATTTGGGAAGTGATTCCTTATAGAATTACCGCTGTTTTTTTGTCTAAATAATAATTGTGGTCAGTTCTAGGAAGCAAATCACAAGCGTCAGATATAAAAGTTTTTCTCACTAAAAATATGGCATTAGGTTGTACATAGATAGCACCCTATTAATTATTTCAATATTATGAACATTTTCTAACGGTAATAATTAATTTTCCAATGTTTTATTCTAATCACCAATTATTAAGGATATTTAGACCACACAATCACTATTAAAATTCACAAAATGAATAAATTTTATGAAACACGCTCTCAAGTTTATTTTATCTACTAAAAGTGCTCTGATTGCGTTTGAGTATTTAAAAAAACCATTTAGAATTAGATTTGGTTTAATTGGTTTTTAAAAGGGTGTTCGCATTGTCCAGCATGGAACATTGTACCGCAATTTTCAAAACTACCTAATATACCATCGTATTATAAATGATCGATAAAAACCCTTTGCCACGGGGACAGTGTAGATGGCTGGTGGGGTACAATGCTCATTGTGGCCGTATTCTGCAGAAAATTACCATGGATACTGTTGTTAGCCCGGACCGCAGTAGCCGTAGGAGGCGAGACAATGGCCGAGAGTTGGCCGGCCATTGTGAGGAGGGTGGACAAAGTTGGACGCCGTTGTTCCCGACAAACGCTTTGTGCTCCCGAGTGTGTTCCGCTACTGCTTTCCTGGAAGTGTGAAAGCCCCGTGTGAAACAATCATCCTTTCTTGCTGTATGAGTAGGGAAATATACTCCGTTCACTCAGATAAAAATATTTTTGAAATTGACCATTATTTTTTAACTACCTTAAGAGGATACCAGGGCAGACCGGCCACCATACAATCGTACTTTTTCATTTTTCCCTGGAATTTAGCACCAGAGCAATGTTTTTTACAACAGTTTAAGATAACTACAAAAATACGTGTCTCTATCGATTTATTTTTTTATTATTTATTTCTTGAATATTATTTACTATCTCCAGTTTTTATTGATGGAAATGCGCGGAAAATTTTTGTTTTTTTTCTTTTCTTTCGTACTGTATTATTTTATACTTAATAAAATATGGTTAGTAAATACATTGAAATCAATGTAAATGGATGTTTTATCAACGACACGTAAAAGTTGATATTTGATTTAACCCCTACTTTCATTGACTTTAAATTTTGTTTTATTTTATATTCTTTCGAATGTTCTAATGAGAGATAATTTTATGTCCACCATTGCTAAATTATCCTAGAACTCTGCAGCGATAAAGTTATTAGTTTTATTAATATATTTATTTTAATAACTTAAACAGGGAGACCAAAAAAGAGGCGATAAAAACAGCAAAAAAAAAACGAAATTGAGGACAATTACTGGTGATATTCCTCTGCAATTCGTTAATCACTGAAAACAGTACTTACGGTAAAGTTACGAATTCGTAGTGATTCTGAAAATAAAAACTTGCAGGTAATTTGCAGAGCTTATTGAATGAATTAAAAATTGCTAATACACAGCGTCCAGTAAATAAAATATGTAAACATTGGATGAACCTAGTATGTACTAATTTTTAAAACTACATTTTAGATAATACATTCGTAAATTGTTTTTTTTTACAATTACATGCGTTTACAAATTATTCTACTAAGCGAACGGACTATAGTACATTAGGACAATACCTGAGGGTTTGGGAGAGAATGGGGTTTTGGAAAGCTGTAGTTTAAGATAATCGGACAAGAGGTATAGAAACAAAGCGCCAATCTTGACGTTTTAATGGCACACACAAACACCATTGTTGTTACATTTTTCGAAGGAAAATAAATCAAAATATTTTCGATTTGACGGGTGATGATTCACTCTCATGGGAAAATTGACTGGACTAGAGATGAATATTGGTATACTACTACTTTGCCTTTTCTGTACCTAATGGTGCATAGGGTACTGCATCGGTACACCAAGTGTAATGTAGGTTTCTTGATCATTTAATTACATGAAGGTGAGATGATCAGTCACATGATTACACTTACACTACAAAGTATGCAGGTATTCAAAATAAGTAAGACGAAGGCGTAATATTATCTTTCCGTATATGAATTAGGGAGATAAAGATTTTAGTATTCTTAAGTACACAGTATTCAAATTTATCGGTAAACATTTCACAGTATGTAATTATAAACTAAAAAAACTCAATTTTTGAACATCGATTGTATTCCTTATCAAAGCTGCCACAGTATTTCATTGATATTGCTTCCTACACTTTTAATATATACTAGATCCCTCCAGCAGACCCTGTCACTAGCTAGCTCTCTCGCCTCCTCCCACGCCAGGCCCGCATCCATCAGCTCCGCCGAATACATCCGTAGGATGGTCATCGACCGTCTGCCAGGACGGCCGTATCCTCTTTCTCTTTACTTATCGTCTCCTGCGTTTAAATATTCAGATTTCCCAACACATACACCACACTCCACACACATACAACAACACACATACACTTGACATAACATAACTACTGTTTGCTCACCGTCTTCAGAAATTTGTCTTGTACATTGTGGCAGCATTGGAGTGTAATGTTATGTGTCCAAACACCAGTGAACTGACATTTTGTTTTCTTTTCTTAAAATTACAACTCTTATTTTTAGTTATATTATTTTTATTGTTTAATGATTAGTTAAGTTATGAAATATATATGTATTGTATTCTACCTATGCTATGGCTAACTAAGTATTGCACTAACTGCTTAGTTATGCTGGTAAAAACACTATTATTATTATTAATATTATAATAATTATTATTGTGTTGTCCACGTATCTGGTGTTATGTTGTATATGTTACCTCAAATTGAAAATTCTTAGTTCATTGTACCAAAAATAGCACTGTGTGCACAAATTAAAAATATAAATAAATAAAATATAATATATGAACTATATTATGTATTATGTAAAAGTACCTATGTTGTGACAAAAAAAACGCCTAATTTGCAAATCCTGAGGAGCTATGCTGGACTGAAAGTCGCATGCAACACTTCGGAATGGGGAGTGATTTTGTACCTTAGTTTACTCGCCATTTCGAAGCATCGCCCCGGATAACATATCAATTTTTTAAATTTTATTTCACACTTGAGGATTATCTCAAGCCAGAATAAGTTGCAATATTATTGTATTTCAGTAAACTTATGTCTGAAAACGGTTTGCAAATTTACTACCCACATAAAGGTCACAGCTATAAAGAAACAGGAATTAGTAAAAGTAATAACATATTTTATTGTTCCTGAAAATAAAACATCTCCTTTGGGATACTTTATTGATCAATAACTCAGGAATAATCGGGCATTGTATTGCGAGAAAAACAATTCGTTTAGAACCTCACTAAAGGTATTCCTGTTTATTCATTCTTGGATCAATTTATGGAGTTTCAGCCACTCCCGAATGTTATTACTTTCTACAATTTATGGTAAATAGGTTTCTGTATACCTACAAAATACTAAGGAACACCAAAGTATCAACCAAGATATAAAAAACAGAAATTTACTCAAATAAACAGTATGTAAATTTTGTTTTCCTGTAGCATGTATTCAAAAGTAGTTGTTATAGACGTAAGTAGGTATAATAATAAATGCTGTTGCTCGATCACAGATCAGTACCGACTCGGTAATAAGCGACGTGATAACGATTTCTTACCCATGGATGTTTAACGTTTTCGCGATCACAATGGAACACGCGTTAAAAGTTATCGATCGGGATTATTAAACGAGCGCATACTAGTCGCGAGCCATTTCCCGAGATATATCTTATTCGCACAAATCTTCATTCAATCTTTATTATAATTTAGCCGGTTTTCGGAAAGCCAATATTGAGAAAAGCAGTCGAAATAATAAAAAATCCGACAAGCGCGATGATTTGACGTTTGACATAAGGCCGCGATATATAGCGTAGTTCGGCTCCGCTCGGCTCAGATCGTCAATGCTCGCGGTATTAAACGTTATGTCATTGGGATCGCTCAAATCGTTAGCGTTAGCACGTGAATAGCACGCTTTTAACTACGTCGATAGTTATCTGTGCTTGAGCTACAGGTTACATGTAGGATGTAAGTACGTATTTTGTAAATTTCTAAAAAGGTACTATAGTCAAAAATGAAGTGAAAACTTAATGTCAGATATTATTGATATCCCAACAGAGACAGAGAAACTCTGGAAACAAATGTGGATTATCTAGGCGTTTGCAGGGCTTATGACTTGTCATTAGCTGGGTTACGTGGCCACTTGATGTATTACAACATTTCTCATTCCGCCCATCAGCTGATAACCATACATGGCAAATTTCGGAACTTCTATTAGTATGAATTATTCTGCCACGTTTCACTTTACAAGTGATTTTCTCACTGGTGACATCTGTTGAGAAGATTGTTAAGCATTTTTGGCAATCAATCTTTATTGGTGTAGGTAAGGCCCGTCAGAACTTAATTCCTTACTAAAAGACGCCTAAAGATTGGAGAGACAATTTTTATTTGCTTTGTATTTTAACCAGTAAATCTTTTTAAGAACATTTTGAATGTGTACTTGTAGACAAATTACTGGATTATACCCATGCTGGGCTAATATCTGATATTATTAATAATATTTAGTAAAATAAAAATATTCATAAAAATGCAAAGAAATGCTTAAGTTACAAGTAGATAAACTTATCAAATATCATCTTTAACAGGACCACTGGTTTTACAGTCGATATACTTTGATGTTGATAATATATGCGTTACAGATTGAAATTTCTATCTGCAGGTACCTACTTCTCGCTGAAGGTATGCAGAATACGTTTTGTATAAGCTCTCTGAAGGACCGTAGCGTTCACAATGGAAGAATTATGATGGATCTTCGTCAAAACACAACGCGGGATATTTACCATTTACCGGGCGACAGAGGGGCCCACTTACTGCCTGGTGCCTGATCTCAGAAGAAGGGTTGGAAGGGAATAGGGTGTGCCTAGATGCAACCTACGAAAATAAAAACATAAAAATATAAAAATATTTAAAAAATATAAAGTTTTTCCGTAGGTCATCTCTTTGTAGCTGCAAAACAAATTGGAATCCGAACTTTTATATAAAACCTACTATGTACCTAAGTAAAATCAATAAATAGTTTTTTTTTTCATTTTCGTCGCATCTTTTATGTTTATTAATAGGACGAATAAATTCACTTGAAATAATTCATTATTCCACGCCTCATAATATTTTAATTAAACTACATATGTGTTTAAAAAGGCCTCATTTAGAAAACAGAAAATTTATTATTAAGTGAATAATGCTTAGCTTAACTCATTATAACATATAATTTGCATACAAAAATTATAATACATATTTTAAGTAAGTAATTTTGAGCAGCCAATAGTTTACTTTTATTACATTACTATTAAGTAATATGAGATTAAATAGATTCTAAACTTGAAAGTATTTTTTTCGAACTAGTATGACGCGTGCGCGTGCTTCGATGTTAGTAGAAAGAAAAAGACAGACAAACTCGAAGTAAAGGGCTATCTCTCTCTATGCGCACGGCGTGACGTCAGACATGGTCAGATGTTCGGTGTACCTTTTCAGCCGGAATTAAAAATGTCAATGTTTAATGTTCTTAGGTATATATCTTAATTATTTATCAACCAATATAAAAATAATCGCACCTACCTGCACTTGGTGTACCGATGCAGTGCCTTATGCACCCTAAGGTGCAGGGTAAGGGCAAAAGGAGTATCGCCTTGTGATTTTTCATTTTAATTTATAAGTAAATAAAAAAAATCTTGATCCTTACTTACAGTCTGTAATTTTCAATCCGCTTTATAAATAAATATTACTGATATTCAGTAAATAAAAAATTATTTCGTAATCAAATTTAAGTGAAGATTGTCAAAAAATTTACGAAATCTTAAATGAAGGTGCTTCTGAAGCTTTCCTTTTTAGTTCTCCACCAAATATGTATCAGAAACAACACTTCATCATAATGTATGATGGATCGAGCAGGTACTCGATTCCTCTACGAAATTTACTGTGACAGCAAAAAACCGGGTATGAATTGTGAAAGGTAAACAACAGGCGCATAGTTTTTTCGGTCCACATATTCTTAGATCTTTATTTTTTTAGCGTAACAAAGGGTTGCGGCGGAAATTAGGGTGCAAAATAAAACCCAAATCTATCGGAAATGCTCAATTGTTTGAATATTCAACATCAAATATTACCTAACCTAGGTGTCAAGAAATTAGATATTTTATTTTGAAGGATCTCGTGTTTAAGTACCTATTGAAAAAAGTTTATGATTCAACAGAAACATTATTTTATTTGAACGATAAAAGTAGTTATATTTCAAAGATATATTTCATAGTTATTTAATTATGATGATATCTAAAAAATTGTTCACCTTTTAATGTCATTTAAATTTGTCCGCCTCGTGGTATAATGGTTACGCATTTGACCGTGCATGAGGTCGCGGGTTCGATTCAACATGAAATATTTATTAACATGTTATTTTCATATTAATATTTCATGTGTGATGCCTTGGACTGGTACTGAAGCGTATGACTGATAATCTTACCTTCATGTAATAAAATTATTAAGAATATCTCCCCTTGATGTACCGATGCAGTGCCTTATGCACCATTGGGTGCGGGTAAGGGTAAATAAGTAGTAGTATATTAACAAAAGTGTTTTAAAAAAGTACTAAAAAGTTTGGAAAAATGCGGAAAAATTATTCTTGATAATAATTTACATCTATCTTTATTGTAAATTACCTATTGTTATCCTATTGTTTCCATGGTATCTTTTACCTAATAAGTTTAAAAATATTTTTAAAAAAAATACATATTTGTGTATTTCTTTTGACTGTAGAATGCAGAAAAATCACGTGGGTGCAGTGAAAATTTGGAGCAAATTTTGAGAAGATAATATTATTTACCGTTTTATTCGAAGAATACATTAAAAAAAAAATAATTTGTATATATGTAGATATTTGCTGTTACTTCTTTTAACAATTTTTATTCAATTCACATATTATGTTATAACCACACGTGATTTTCGTAAAAAAAAAACTTCATTTAACTCGTTCGTTAATACGTCAACGTGTATTACAAATCACAACCCAAGAATTCAGTTAAAAGAAACTTACACACTGCCTAAGTCTTTTTTCCAAACAATTTTGTTTCAAATCAAACAGGTCTAAGTGTTTCTTTATCACCGATCTATAAAGGAATCTGCCATAAGACATTGATATCCTCATATCCTCATCAGGTTTTAACTTGATGCATTCCTCGATCTTATCAATCAATTCTGTTTAGCCGATGCCCAGAGAGAATGAATTAGTATCTACACAGTACGTATTATATCACATAATGTTATGTTTATCATTCTCAAAGAGAATGCTTAGCAGCTAACTCACCAACCTTCTTCCTTTGTCTTGAGTAAGAGAAATAAAGTGGCAATTATTTGTGGGCACATAATAAAACAATCCGTAGGTAACATAACATTGATACCAAAATATTAAATATTATCGGATGTTTTCTCGGTTAAAACAAAATTCCGCCTTTATAACTCCTGCATCACACCTGTTCTCCTCTGTGGCTGTCATCAGCGGAGGCGTTTCGGCTGGCTAGGCCATATATACTACGTACGCCTCCCCGAGAGCCTTAACCATCTTGCCTATTTCACAAGGCATCAGGTTATCGGCGTTCTGGTCGTCCACTGTTGACAATTTGTCGGCAGTTTGCGTCAGAGCTGCGGGACGTGGACTTGACTTGGGAGGATGCACGGGAGCTGGCGGCCGATCGCTTGGCCTGGAGGCAGTTTGTGGATTCCATATGCTCCACATAGGGAGCGGATATGGTACGATGATGATGATGATGATTTCTAACCCCAGTTTGTCTATTTTACGAGTACGTAGGTAGGTAGGTACACATATACAAAAAATAAAGGAATTCAATATTATACTCAACTAAACTCCAATTTTGTTTTTAAAATCGTCATAATTTTTATAGCTACAACCCTTCTACGTTACTAACTTAGGAACGAATTTACGTAATAATGTAAAAAATAGTATCTGACACAATACATTATACATTAATTTATCGATACAAAAGTGCCTAATAATAAATATCGTCAGTCGTGATTGCTACGTTTACGCGAAAGTATAAGTATGTTGCTACCACCCTTTAATATAATTAAATTGATTTTTGGTTTTTACTTTAAACTAAGCTTTGAATACATAAAAAGGTATCATTAATAACATCTAATCTTGAATGAAGGCATTTCTTTTGCATAGTGAGCATAATTTATTTTCTCTCCGTTGAGATTGACTCAACCGAGACATTCGTATTAAATATACCGAAGGTGGCGACTGTCTGTCTCCGAAGTTCTAGACTGTTCGACTCCACTTGGCTTAGCGGTGAGAATGTGACCGTATCCCCGTTCGATCTTCCAGCATCCACTAGATCCTTTGTACGCCACCATTATAAGCGGTTCCCCGAAATCCAGAGATAGGCATTTATGACAGATAACTATGTATCACATCTCAGGTAGATATCATAGGGCGGCAGCGGTCCAAAAAGGAAAAAAAAGAAAGATTCCAGGGATCCCTTTAGGGACCTTAGGTAGACAATGGGTCTCCGTGGTCAGATATATTATATATTATATATATTGTGCGGGTTTAGTTTTGTTTTGGTGCCCTAAACAAACGCTGAAAAGGGGGTAATGATCAATTTAGAATGAGGCGTTCCTGGAGCGTTTAGCAATCAAAAATCTGTTTGTATTATTGTTCTATAAGACTGTAATTATACTCGTATAATACAAAATCCAACATTTCTATTGAAAAAATAAATAAATCTAATTATTGAATTTGGGATCAGTTCTGGTTATGACCTAAAAAGTAATTTTTGATACGTAAATAATTACTGTCTACAATTTAACTGCAATATTTAAATGAAAATAAGCAAATCTATAAATATATAAGAATAATTTTCCCGTACTTTATTTAGTGCTTTCACACAAACTTCATGTACAGATTACGCAGAGAACATCATAGTCTAAGCTTAAATCGAGCGACGCACAGTTTACACCCGCGCTGTACGAGCGGGTCTCCTGCAAGGCATCGGACCCTCCCTACGTAAGCTTAAAGCTCAAGTACCCACTAAAGCTCAAGTAGAATCGTGAGACAGTTTTTATTTTTAAATAATTTTAATTCACTACCTACATCATGTGGTGCTGTTAGCAAAATTCACTATCCCTCCTTTCGTTACGCCTATTTTCACCGGCAAAACACTAAAAGTAGGTACTTTGATACTTTTGTGTGAGAGTGAAACATTAATTTTTTACCTAGTCGGTTTACACCGGCGGGTGACCACTTGGAGTGTCTGTGGGCGGGACAGTTCCCGTGATCCGGTTATAAAACTCGAATTAACTTATCAAGCTTACCATTATCGCAGAGGGATGCCTGGGCGGCCCTGAGGCGTGGCAGTTATAGGCACCCTATTAGGCCGAGAAGGAAAGCGCGAGCTTGCCCTAAAACAGTCATAGAAATAATAACTTATTTAATAAAGGGTTCGACTTTTATATAAATCATTCTTATTTATTTAATGCGCTGTTAAATCAAGTGAATTTTTTCTTGGAGTAATAAGCATCAATAAGTAAATGTGTGCAAATCAAAAGTTGAATATTATGTACTAAGTATTATAATTATAAGATCTATAATATTATCCATTACTTTCTAGGATTTCACTGAACTTATCCCTGTTATCAAAATTTTCTAGATTTGATTTGCCCATAATAAACTTATTTCAATATCAATGTTAATAACGCACTTACGTACACCATAATATAGCGTAATAACTCTTTGTTTTAATGATCAATTTATTACTTTCTAATACATTTCGGCCCGCTTTTATGGAACAAACTTGTACCTACATAGTGGAAAATAATAATCCTACGATAGTCTAACACGAATTCAAAGATTTAAAAACAAATATATATATTTCTTTCTAGTGTCATTCGTTTTGGGTCATTTAATACAATCCGTAAATTATAAAATGGTGACAAATAATAAAGCATTGATCTATCTGTGTAATGCTAATTTTTTTACACTTCTGATAAAACACTTATTTTCATTCAATTTTGAAGTTTAAATACCTTTCTCACAAATTAAAAAATCTTAACCGACAAGTTTGACATGAAGTTATTTACCCACACTCCACGTAATAATATTCCTCATTCGGAGTTGAAGCGGGAATATTTGGGCGGTGTTCTCCGCCTTCTCCACTTGACTCCTGACTTGGAGTGATCCTACTAGGATAATCACAGGGACGAGAGGGTGAAAATAAGTTTACATTGAAATGTTTTCGGTTCACACATTTTCAGTGTCACTGGCATATTTTTACTGTGTAGTATTTTGACCGTGAGAATTATGATGAAATTTAGTTAGTACTTACTTTATTTACATAGCATGTACCTACTTACTATATTTTATACTTTAAAATGAGTACTTCAAATCTCCTTCTTTCTCTGTCATCTTCATACCAGTATTGGACATAGACCTCCCTTTTTGTCTATATTGTCTAAATCTTTGTCTCCTAATCCTAAAGTCCTTGGTCAAGCTGAAGCGTAGCTACTGCATTTTTGTACTCCTGCGATCTGCGACGCGCTGTCGTACTTATTATAAAGTACTCCAAATAAACTACATTATTTATAGACAAAAGTACCTACCCGTACAAAGGTATGTATAGGTATCGAAACTAACTTATCACCACGCACGCCGTTTTCCTGGAGGGATAGAACGCCACACCACTCTGTCCTGGCACACTTCCCTTGCTTCCTCCACATTCATATATCTTCTCTTGCACACACGCCGATTGTTCCAACTTTTCACAGGATCACTTTACATACTTGTTGTACTTGATCCTCTGTCGCCATTTTCGCCCCTATGTGGAGCATGTGGATATCACTACTTGATAACGCCATTGGCCTTCCTCGACTTCTACACCCAGGCACGCTCGCATCATAATACAGCCGTTCTTTCATTATGCACCCGTTATACATGACCGAGATAATAAATATCTCGGCTTTACGTTCTGCTCTAAATTCGACATTTCGGCCCATAAATTTGCGAAAAACTTTTTTGCTAAAGACTTGTAATTGTTTCTCGATAACTGTTGTATTTAAAATGTAATTTTTCCATTCGGTGACTGTTTTTTGTCCTGTATAAGGTATGCATTCTTCACAATACGATGATACCTGCTCGAAATGAATATCTACATAAAGAGAGCACGGACAGAATCAAAATTTCTGCATGACAATACAGATCAAAGGAAAAGATAAAAGGAGTTAGTTCCTAGCTGACACTTTATTCCAACTGATACGTATTTTAAGAGGGTACATTAAGCATTATACCTTTTCACAAAACTAAATATTTCACGCACTGATAGGTCGGTTTCTATTATTCATCTTTAATTCATATTGTCAGTAATTTTTTGTATCTACGAAGACCCTTTGTGCAGCAAACCTTTCAGAAATAATACAATCATTGACCATTCTATCGCTATTTAAAAAAACTTATTTACTCAACGATTTTTAACCTTCCGACTTGTGACCTTTGCGAATTATCATTGTTTGTTTCATTATAAAGTTTATGTTTGGTATTTAAATTTCTTGGTGAAACTTCATTATGTATTTGTATCAGTACAAAGATGCCGTTATAGGCTGTTATAGAGTGAAAGCACTTAATAGTAAAATAAAAAGTGAAATAATTAGTATTTTTTAATGTTTGAAGTCACAATAAACTAACTACGTAAGACTAAAACAAGTTAAATAAATTAGGGAATCCCTATTATTGTATTGAATAAGTACTTTTCTTGAGAGTAGAAAATAACAAAAGTGTTATCTTTCTAAAAAAATATTTGAATAATAAATCGCAAAATACAACAGAAGAGTGATGTTTATCTGTGCACAACGCCACGTATTTTTAAAAATATTTTGTCCAAAGCAATACTGAACACTGTTTATTGTATTCTATTATAGTTCAGTTAATCATTGTTGCCCATTCAAGGTGCTATTACTGTTCTATGCCTCCCGGAACTGTGTTCAATATTTCAGGTTTAACATTATACAGTAATTTTAATACCTCCAGATGTATTGAGCCTTATTCGTCATATTGCCTTAAGTATGGACAGCTCGGGTTTATAAATAACTTCTCACAATTTTTTCGTAGCACTACACGTGTATTGGATTTTTTTTTACAAACTACAAGTTACCTAGTCTGATGGCAGATCATGGTAAAATACCAAAAGTATATTTTTAATAAATAAGAAACATTCGAGTTTATTATGATAAACTCAAATGTTTAGATTTTCGGGCTGCTTACAAATAGTCTGAAATAACTGTGCTAGAAAGCAGGAAACGAGTTGTGCCGAAGTGGGATGCGAACCTAAATATTCTAATCCGGAGTCCTTGAATCTCCCACTAGACCGAAACCCGGTTTAGATACATATATTTTTTCTCTTTTTATTGTAAGTTATCTTGTTCATTCTACAGGTTGATTTTAATATATTCGTTACGAGTGAATAAATAAAAAAAATAATGGGAAATGAAAAGGAATAGGAATAAATGTAAGATGAAAATTAATAAAATCTGTGTTCGCCCCATAATGATATATGGAATTGAAACAAGGGCGGACAAACGTAATACCAAATCCATGGAGAGCCTTGGAGATGAAAATTTTAAGATGTATCGCCGGGAAAACTCTAAGGATTCGAATCTCGATAATTCGAGTGACTTGAGAAGTCCAGGATGTTGTAAAAGAGAACAATTTATTATTCCAAAGCTTTCGTCCTAGATATTGGACGTAGATTTGACTCGTCAACACTCACGGAAGCTGGCAACAAATCCCTTAGCACACCGGCAGTTCATGGAATCCATATGCTTTACACAGTAAGCGCGAATGATATATGACTACGTAATATTATTCATTTGTGTATCGTGAATCAATAAGACAACGTGGTGTTGAAATTCTTTATATCTTTTACTTAAATTTCCCCGTCCGCCATTGTAAACATTTCTACAATACTTTTGTATGATTATTGTGATTTGCTCTTCTAAAGAATTGGGTACACATTTACCCTCACAGTTTTAATACAGCGTGTTTTGGCTATGGTTCACTTTAATATTTTACGGTAATAGATATTAAGTATGTAGCTTGTATTTTATGTTTGATATTGAACAAATTACTCAATATGTAAGATTCATGAATTTTGATATATTTGTGTTGTCCTGGTAGATTTTAATATTAATATTAATTTAATAGTATTTTAATATAATCTTGAGTGTCAAGGATCTAAGATAAAGTAGTTGGTTGTTTTTACAATTGTAATATTTACTATTCACTTATAAAATTTTAGCCAAATAATTATAAAGAATCATCCTATATTTTTTTTGTGGATTTATTCCCTAATCCCCCATCTTTAAGTAAATTAATTATAATGTATTTAGAATTAGGTAATTAAAATTTGGCGCCTAGGTATTTTATTGGATATTGTACATTGTAAAAGATCACAAAACGAAATATTCTTTGTGCCGAGAGTACAACCAACATCTAATTATTTTATATTTATTTTATTTATATGCGCCCACTGTAAGTAGAACTATAAATATGTATTAAATAAACTTTATATACCTACTACTACTACTACTACTTTCCCTTATACGCACCCAATGGCGCAGAGGGAACTGAATCGGTACACCAAGTGCAGTGTATATTGATCATTTTTATAACATGAAGGTAAGATGATTAGTCATACGCTTCAGTACCAGTCCAAAAAAATACGGATGAATTTACGGTTATGTACGCGAACAAATGCTTTCGATAGTAAATTCATCCGTATTTTTATCACACTAACAATCTTAAAATCGCGGTTTAGCTTGTTGAAAAAACATCGGTAGAGTTGGCTGGACTGAAAAAAGACTCAATAGTCTTTAAAGCAGTCTAGGGAAAGGGTGGGGCTTTCATCGTAGTACCAGTCCAAGGTATCACACATGAAATATTAATATGAAAATGTTCATACATTAGATAAAATACAAACAGATGATAAAACTATAAATATTACTATAAACCTATAAATATTTCTATTATATCTAGATAATATTTTTACCGCTGTAACTAAATTCGTGTCGGCTTAAAAAATCTGCCCGAGGGTTTTGAATTTCAAAATGGATCAAAACGAATAATAATTCAATTGTGACGCCTGAATGTTGGGTGCTTTTCGATTTTTGTCCCCCATTCTTCTCATTCTCTCGTTGTTTTCCTATCATTTTTTCATTCATTCCCTCTTCTTCCCATTGTGGGTCTCCCGACGACTCCTCGGGCGAAACATTGTCACTTCTTTTCTTACTCCTTACCTTCGTAATTGTGACAATGGCCCCAAAGGGACAGTTGTGCGGAAATACGGAGCCGAATCAATAATGGCTATAGGCGGTCGTATTATACTATTGTAAGATTGAAAAATTATAACATGTAATGAAAAGATACCATTCTTTGTCGTCGATTTTGAGATTTCTAGAATCCTCACAACTCGTGCTTGATCCTGTTTCTCATTCAACGCTAAACCTAATTTAATTTATACGAATTTGCTGTGACAGCAAGGCGAATTGGAACTTTGAAACAACAACAAAAAGTTTGGCCTGTATAAAGTCAGGTTTAAAGCTTGATTTTTCTTCCACAAAAACTATTGAATTATAGATTATTTAGAGCAGGGTTGATGCTCGATAAACTCTGAGAGTTGTCCTAGTAATAATTTACTAGGCTAGATACTGTCTGTCTCGTAGTGTAACAACCTCGTGGGGTTGAACATCGTATTATGCTACCATGCATGGGGTCGTGGGTTCGATTCCGACAGGGTAAATATGAAACATTTATTTGAATGTGTTTGAAAATATTATAATTTGGACAGGCGCTGAAGCGTAAAACTGATCATCTTGCTTTACCGTCAAAAAAAAAGGTTCAATGTACTTACATTACTTATGCAATACTTATGCAACATGCAGTGCTCCATGCACCATTATGTGAGGATATGGGAAAGTAGTAAAGTAAAGGCGGCCTCCGCAGCGTAATGGCTAAGACGCTGGACTCACGATACGAAGGTTCCGGGTTCGATTCTCGATGAGAACTCAAAAAATCAAGTGATTTTTCTCAAGCCTGGGTGTTTGTGACGTAGTTTTCCTCTGTAATTGGGCCTCCTGGCCTGATAAGGCGGTTAAAAAAAAAGTAGTAGATAGCGTTAAAAAAATTGTATCTGTACGTTATTCCACTTGTATCCTATATGTTATTTACCATTTGTATCGTCTTTTATGATATAAGTTTGCATGTATTGCATAATTGGTAGTTTTACATTTACATGGGTATGGTTAAAAAATAAAAATGTCAAAATCTCATATCTAAAAAATCATTTTAATCCCGTGTACCGAACGCAATTTTTTATGGAAAGGAATCGAATCCGTTGGGATATCTTGTGCCTTCAATAGTCGATTGATTGTGCTGGAGTTGTGTTAGGTCCTTTTAGAACTTGTATTATTATATTATTCTCGTGAAGCAGTTCGCAGTAGTCACCCTTCAAAGGGATTAAATTTTTCCCATGAGTTGAAGATTAAGTTGGCGGAGATTTAAAACGCCGGCGACACTAAAAAACCTACATTGATATTTGATTTGGATGTAAAACGGCCGAGGACGTAATATTTATGCCGATATCTTTCACTCCCAATTTCTACGCATTTTTATTACACACGAAGGTACTGTTTTTCTGCCTTTTGTTTTTCGATCACCAAAGTATCTACATTTATATAGATATACCGTAGTAGCTATAGTTGTGTCACGTATGTGATGGCAATCGGTAAATTATCAAAGAGATTTGGTTATTTAAAGCTACATTTTATAGTATTAACAACTGCAATATATCTAAGTCTCCACAGATACCTATAAAAATATAATAGTACAAAAAAATATTTAGAGCACTCTAGTTTAAAGAAGTTTTCGTGCTTCATGTTGTTTCTTAATGGGATTATTATTCAAAAGCGGCACTTAAAGCTATAAAATGACTTCCAAACTAGTTATTTCAAGTTTCTGATGTAAAATAAGTTAATTTGTAACATAAATGGCTTTCTGAATATTTGAATACGAAGACGCAAGTCAGGGGTTGTTACATGTTGAATGGTATGTAAACAATTCATTTATCAAATAAATTACTCCTAAATCTATTGTAAGGCTATCTAATAAAATATAGTACAGAAAACACAATGGGTATTCAGTGATTAATGCTCAGATAGCAGATATAGTTTCAAAATGGCGTCTTTTCAATAAATTGATACAAACTATTACGTTATAATGGCATCAATATGTATCTGGGGTATCAAGAACAGGGTTTTGCGTGTGAATGAAACGGAACTTGTTTTCGTGTGAAAGTCAATTTGTATTAATTTATTCCTGACACCTATTCCTAATCGCGATAAGTTAACAATAATCTTGTTGAATAATTATTTCAACGTGATTCGATACTGCAAGGTAGGATTTAAAAGGCATAAAATTACATAATACATAAACGCGTTGTTTGATTAAATATTTCGATAAAAAGGCGTTACTTTGGATACATTATTTTAGTAATAGGTGGAGAATGGATCTAGAATATTCTCAGGGAAATACGCGGGCTTTTAGCTCTCAACCCCCTCTGAGAGGCCCTCCCCCCTTCACGCCCTCCCCGCCAGGGAGTATGGCAAATGGGCGGAGAAGTTTTTCTTTGAAAATTTATGAGAATTTTTGTTAGTTTTAGACATACATTTTAATGAGCATTCATGCTACGGTTTTATTAGTATCATCATCATCTTTATTCTATACCCGCAATGTTCAATGGGGAAGCATATAGATTCCATAAACTGCCCCCAAGTGAAGCAATCGAGCGTTATATCGGTTATTCAGGTTAGTGAACATTTTTTGTATCAAAAAGGTCTCTAGATATTTTGGAGTTAGAAGCATCGATTCATTTTTTTTTTAAACAGCGATCTTTCTCAAGCCTGGGTGTTTGTGTTTGTGTTTGTAATGTTGTCCTCCTCTGTTGTTGGGCCTCCTGCCATATTGAGGCGGTTAAAAAAACAAAAATTAAAGTAAAATAAAGTAATTGGTCACGTTTTAAATAAAACGTCGCCAGGTAATTTTGGTAATAAGTACCTTGTAAAAAAAACACTTGTAAAATCTAAATTTAATTTCTCATTATGTTCGCGGTGTGAAATGATTATTTGTCATCCTGTTTGACCACTTTCTGGGTACAGTCAGATCAGAAGCAAATTGTTTACAAAAGCTTAAAAAAGTCTATTAGCTATTTACTCACGCCACGGTACTGCACCTACTAATTTTGTTGAATACTAATTAATACTGAATTAAAATTTTATTTTTTAGTAGTAAATTATATGATGAACCAGAAAAATACTGTAGAAAAGTCATTTTAGAAAGGTATTTTTATTGATATATTTTTAAAACTCTAATAAAAAAAGTCTGTAAGTCCTTATGAAGGTTTAGAGTGCTTTGTCAACAGGTTTTTATCTGAATGCCATAAAAATCACATTAAACGCGTACGCAAAGTCAATTAACGTGTTTTATTAATACAATCCGGAAGTTCTTTGCTTTACTTTAGTATAAGTTACTAGCTATTAATTATAATATAGGTTACTAAGTTATATACGTTATTAGGTTACTAGGATCAAGATGCACTGCCCATGGTGCCCTAATGCAGTGCCCTATGCACCATTAAGTGGAAGTAAGAGACAGAAGTAAAATATGAATAGCCTTTTAATGAATTTTTTCGAATAAAACAAATTAATTAAATATTTTTTTCCTAGGCCTACCTATTGTAAAAACTAAATATTCTATACTTCAACTTGGGGTTAAAACATTGTGTGGAGACTGTGCAAACCCCATGGACGGGTACAACACAATTTATAAAAGCAATAAATTAATATTTTCGAGTGGTCCCTGACTGTTGAATGCTCGTGTAGTCGCGGCCGTGAGTAATTTGTCTTGTTTACGACTCCGAGTGGACTTGCTTTGCGGAATGGCTAAGTCTTTTTGTAAATAATATGCAGAAATGTTGCCATATACACATACGGCATTCTTGATTTAAGGCGATTTGTTTAAATTTAGCAACAGAAAACGTATAAAGTTAATAGACTCAGCGGGGTACTTTTATCACCATGCATACTTAATCGATGATTTAAAAAAAATAAAGCTTTAGGAATATGTTTAGTATGCAACTTCGAGCATGTGGACATCACTAGATCTCTCTAGGAGACCGTATCGCCTCGTCTTACGTCAGGGCCGCATCCGCCAGCTCCGCCGAGTACATCCGGAAGATGGTCATCGACGGTCTAACAGGCCATCTTGGTAGACCGCAAAAGCTAACCCAACTTTGCGCGCATGCACAGCTGCCATATCGTGTCGACAAAAAAATGAATATGGGGCTTTGTGCATGGGTTATTAATGAACGTTTAAAAAATATTGTTGATTATTTTAAAGACACAAAAAAAATCTTTTTGGCGCGCTAAATCGCTGAAAAACGAAATCAACATTCCTGATATTTTAATTTTTTTAGATTAACTAGTCTTAGAACACTAGAAAGTAAAATAATTCTATTCGAATTAATTTAAAAAAAATGATATTTATCACAGCTTTTATTTTTTATGAAGCCCAAACAACCTGTACTAAAAAACAGGAATCTAAATCAAGTCGTAGCGAGTTGTTAGCGATTCCGATCGGCGGCGACCGACGTTTTGAATTGCGTTTTTTCTATCCATCGTCCTGTTAAGATCACACCAAAAACGCGATACAAAATGTTGTCTAGTAAAGTAACACATGGCATGTTAGCACAACTTAGAAAAGATGTCTTAAAAAACCCAAGCAATATCACATATACCAACACATTATTACATTTATATAAAATGATTTTTTATCTACGTAAGTAAGATTAATTAATAGTATTTATTTGAAATTTACTTTAAATATCTATGTGCATATCTATTATATTATAGAATAGGATAGCAGGACATGTTTTTCTGTTGTCTAGTCTCATGACCTCACCCAGTAAAGGTCTCACCTAGCCAGCTATACACCCTGCGGTCGGAGCAGATTAATCCTCAATAACCAGTTCTCAATTTCTCCTGATTCCTGGGATCCATTGTAATTACCGTATTTTGTGAATGTGCTGCTTTTTGTATCGCACGTACTTGCGTTTGTGTCGACTGTTTGTTTAACTTTGAAATAACCTGTGCCCCCAAAATAAGTTTTTTTAAGCTTAAAATACTAGTTTCAATCATTAAATTTTGAAATACACTGCAGTTTAGCCTGTTTTTTTTATTTTGCTTAGAATCAAGTATTATTTAAAATCGCTTACGTAACTTTTAAAATTAAAAGTAATAAGTAGTATTTAAAAAAAATGTTTTTCCCACTATTGGCGGCCAACGCAGATAAGACGCTGTCATCTGTTATCGAGCCTCTTGGAATGCTAAAATGGTTTAAGCAGTAATAAATACCTATGCCCGTTTTGTTCATAAGGACTTATAGTATCTGCTTTACATACATATATTTTTACGAATTTAATATATCATAAACATAAATATTACATACAATAAATTTTGTACGCTTTCCTCTCTGGGGAATCCCGTGCTTTGTGTAGGTTACCATAATGTTGAGGTGTGGACGTGTGGTGATTCTTGTGGTTGATTAAAACTATTTCTGATGAACTTCAGTTTTATTTCTGTAGTTTACAATATTACATTTGAGCCAAAAAACACGGCTAACTATGCAAAAGCTTAAGCTTGTTACTAGAAGAAAGTTGTGGGGAGAAGAGGAAAGAAGCAACCTGATTGGGTTCCATTTACTTAAGGTCCATGTGGTTGTAGGTAGTTAATCGTCTTTTCTTCTGCTTACTCCAATATCCAATATATTTTCAATATCCGGTACGCTGGACCATAATGCTATATAGTTACAATAGCAGATTTACTTGTATTTTGTTTAAAATTTTAGTTACTTTTTAAATAAACCAAATTGCAATTTATTTTGAATGTATTTCTCATTATAAAATTCCGTAACATTCAATTTTAACTTAAGTGCAAATGTTACCAAGCTACCAACGTCAAAAGTAACAAGATGGCTAACTTAGCATCTGACTAACAGCATTCAACGTCAAAAGTAACGAGATGGCTAACTAAGCATCGTTTTAATAGTGAAAAATGATCTTAAAACAAAATTTAATTTATTTTCTCTCAAGAATTTTGCAAGAATGAGGGAAAAATTGAACATTTTATAAAAAAATATCAAAAGAACCATAAAGGTAGAGTTTTCATATGATCTACTTTTGCCGAAATTTTTCATTATTTGTATTTGATTTTGAAACATAAAAATGTCCACATTTACTGTTTCTCGTCTGAGGTCTTAGCTACGATATGTAATGTCTCGTTAGACTAGTGAAAAGACATCGCTGGCGTGGCCCAGAAACCGGTATTTATAGATTCGTGATTTTAATTCATATTATTACAAAAATGTTTGGTCAGGATTTGAAACGCTCCAACACTTTCCTTTAGACCCCTGAGCACAATAGGGTACTAACAACAATACAATGTAAAAAAATTAGATTTGGGAAATTTAATTTTTTGGTTAAATGAATTCACCAAGCCTCGGGCACTAAGGGCGATCCGACTGCCCTCGGGGCGTGAGGTCGCCAAACGAAGAGGTTCTCTACTTCAATGTTCAATACTTAAAATAAAAACTAAATTTTAAAAAGGGGCATCCATACAAAGTACCTAATTATACATTGTAAAATATCCACTTATATTTAATTTTTTCTTTTATACTGAATTTTTAAAAAAATTGTAATTGGTTTTGAATGGTTTGTAGATAATATTGTGAGTAAACTTTAAAACGTTTATCATCGGGTGTAACAATTTAAATTTTTAAAGTTTTTAAGGTCAAATGAAACATGAAAAGTGGAGAGAATGAGTGTTAAAAGAACGGCTAAAAGAAGTTTAAATGCAAGTGTGCCTGGATGTAGAAGCCGAGGAAGGCCGAGAAAGACATGGCATGACCAAGTACGACAAGTACTTGAAAATGGACATGTGAAAAGTCAGAATAATCGGCTTATAGTATGAATGTAGAGGAAGCAAAGGAAATCTGTCAGGACAGAGTGGTATGGCGTTCTATCCTCTCTGCCTACCCCTACGGGGAAATGGCGTGATGGTTAGTTAGTTAGTTAGGTACTATGAGAGCTTGATATTTATAAAGCGGTACGATGACTTTACAACTGTAGTAACTTTTTATGACGGTCAGACTGTAATAGAGAAAACTAGCCCTTACTATTAAGTCGCATGATAACAGGTTCATATCGCATACAATATCCATTTTAATATTTTAAATAAACAAGTACAGTGTACATGAAAAGGAGCTTTGGGTGCTTTTACTAATTCGTGGGGTTTTTTATCCCGTTATTTATCGTCGGTAGTTATATCGACAACAATGCCCCAGTGCGCATGTCTAACAACTCTAGAATATGTTAACTATCTTGGGGAGTTCAAAAACTACTTTCAGTCAGTAGTCCATCTTATAAATGCCTTTCTGAGTGCTTTTATCCCGGGAAATCTATTGTAACGCGTTACCAGAATTATTTATGGTCTAAAAATAGGTGAGATAATGGCGAAATCATTCAAATGTATTCAAACGCGTTCTAGTTAGGCTTGGCGTTATTCTGAAGGGGGTGACATAAAAAGTATAATTAGATTACGCCTCTGTAAAAATATAACACTTGTCATGGTAATCGTGGAAATTTAAAAATATTAAAAATTTCTAATTATTTTTACTACGTTTGCGGTTTTTTTTAAAACTAAAGTCATCAGATGTAAGAATTAAAGAATTATACCAAAAATATAAATATCGTATTTATTGGACAGTGGCAAAGCATGGCAAAAGCATGCAATGGTACAAAAGAAAGATCTTCTATAAAAGAACAGAATAAATCAATTGCATGTTTTTATTTAACGTTACCCGAGTATTTCAGTTTTGGATTAGGTATTTTTAGCTTTCTAGCTACTGGAAAAAAAGTATCAGATATTGTTTATAAATTAGAGAAACTCATATGTGTTCGACAAAAATTTTAAAAACAAAAACTTGAATTAAGAATCACGAGTCAACGATTCTAACTTAATCAAATAACTACAACACGATTAAAATGTGTAAGCTGCAGTCTAAACTTGTGCAAAAATCTCTTTGATTTATTCGTACCAAGTACCAACCCCATTATAAATGTATACAACAGAAAGTTTTTGGTAATGAATCGCTACTTTTCAAGCACCCCACGTGCGCACTCATCTAAAGTAATAAACAATAAATTTAATTTTAAGCCCCTTGAAAAAAAAATGTTATTATAATTTCATTAACAAATAAACCATTAACGGCCATCACGATTCGTTTCTTTTTACTACCATAATCGAACGGGAACCACTATTATTGATTGAATTTTGAATAATACAATTTTATTTCAAACAGTAACCACTTAAAACAGAACAATCCAGAACGATTTTCTCTGTGGTTGAGAATCGTAAATTGATTTATGAAGAATTTTTTTCTGTAGCTCTCGAAGTAAAAACAATGTCATGACAATGAGCACACTTTGAGCGCCATTATGTTTTGAATAACAATGCATTGTAGTCTTGTTAACTTTTTGATTTTTTAACAATTACCTTTTTGTCTCAATACATTGATCGATTGAGCAGTTCTGTTGTTTCGCGCATTAACTTTGCATTTGTATAGAAACTTGTTAACAATAAAGCTTGTTAAATACATTTTTACTACTTTTTTATTATTCTTTCGTAGACTTGGCTGTGTTTACGCTAAATTTACACACAAAGTTCATATTTTACCTGTACACGTGCTGACAGAAAATATTACAAAATAAAAATATAACTTAAAAAATTGATATTAATATCCTCTCTGAGACAACGTGCGCAATACGCCACTTAGCAGAGAATATATTTTATACACACTCCATCTGTAAATTAAGATAGTATGTAATAAGTTAGGGACCTAAAAAAATCAATAAATAAACTAAAATATTTTTTTAAATATGTAAATGAGATACCAACATTACAAAGATTGTCTCACTCACTCAAAATAATGTTCCTTACCTATGCTTGTTCCTTATCAAAAATGCTAAAAAAAAATTATTGCTTATTTTGTTAAAAATACTGTAAAATTTTGCTATCAATGTGAAGCACACGAACTCCACAAACTGCAATGTATTTTTTTCATGAAAAGTAAGGATTATCTTATACACACGTGTATATTGTTGTTGTGATACATAATGTTCTGCTCTATAGCCGCCAAAAGCTTATAAAGCTCGATTAAGGCGTGGCCATCCTTTCTCCGGTGAAGTTGTGTCAGTAAGAATACCAAAAAAAAGCTCTCTACTCCATAGTAAAAGTTATTCATAGTCCATGGCGTGCAAGATACAAAGACAGAATTTTATCCGTTAATCATTAACATATGGCGCATTAATTATTTGTGGAACTAAAATACACGCATTAACAAAACCCTGAAAGCTGAAATTCTTTTCAGTTACTTAGCTTTCATGTCGCGATACAGCTTAACTGTAGTTTTATGATTTCATAAAACAATATTTTGTCTTCATGAAACCATTTGGTCACATTGTAGAATAGAACAAAGAGCTAATTATTTATTATTTATGAAAACACATTACCTAACTTTTTGGTGTTATAACTCAATCTGAAAGTTTAACTAACTAACAATCACGCCATTTCCCGCAGGGTAGGCAGAGAGGATAGAACGCCATACCAACTCTGTCCTGACATACTTCCTTTTGCTTCTCTACATTCATACATCTTCTCATGCACATGACGCCGATTATTCCGACTTTTCACATGTTCCACTTTCAAGTACTTGTACTTGTCATTGCTATGTCTTTTTCGGCCTTCCTCGGCTTCTACATCCAGGCACACTTGCATTTAAACTTCTTTTAGCCCATTTTTTCAAACACTCATTCGCTCCACATGACCAAACCATCGTAAAAGCCCTTTCTTAATTTTTTTCGATAATGCTTATCGCAGCTTGCACTCCGCTCTAATTTCGACATTTGTACAGCTATCATAGAGATTACATAATCTTACCACACATCGCCCTGAGAGATCACATTTCCCACAGCATTTAGTCTACTTTTCATCCTTCTTTTTCTAACACCACGCTTCACTACCATACATAAGGGTTGGTGCCAGAACTCGTTGAGTGTACTGCCAAGTTTTGCTTCTTTCGATAAGTTCTTATTTTGCCCACTATCGATTTTAAGGCACCATTAACTCTGTTTCCCGGCCTAACCCTTCTCTTTAAGTTTATAAGCGTAATTTTAAATAAGTTTGTGGTATAAAAATCTTAAATTTATTAAATAAAATATATGCAACTATGCCATGTTGTTAATATTTCATTTTAGACACACTCTTTATTTCAAATACAGTGATACAAAATCTCAACTAAGACCTACGTCGAGAGGATTAAAAAAAA